>JABSTQ010010279.1:860000-1056916 GCA_013358835.2 Ixodes persulcatus
AGGATGTCCTGGTGAGTGGCTGTTCCGTTCTCGAGATACGAACGAAAGCCCGTCTGCATAAGATAAAAGCTGTTTTTAGTCTCGATGTGCAACTGGATCCTGCGCAGAACCAGTCGCTCCAGCTTGCATGTACCCCTGAACCGCTTCCTCTAACACCGTCGAAAATCGTTGCGAAATCTGACGCGAACCAACGACTACGTACCTCGACACCGACAATGAACGCCTGCGTATTCTCAAGGATAACAACGCCGGCACTCAGCGAAAGAAAAAAATTGACCGCAACTCCACGTGGTGAATGATGTTGATTGGGGCGAAGCTCTGGTGGTGCTTGTCTGCGTAGACGCCGAGCCGCAGCATGCCGAGCCTTTCGTTCGTTTTCATCCATGTCAGAAAGGGAATGTGTGGTATGGAACGTGGTTATATACGCATTTGAGCATTTCACCGCAGCGCCCTCTCGTCTATAAACGTTGAGCCAATGCATGCAAAGTTTAACGTGATAATATACGCATTTGACCGCAGCGCCCTCTCCTGTATAGACGTTGAGCGGCTACAGGCAACGTTTCATTCATGATATCCCCAGCTCTTGAGTTATTACCACATCTCAGAGCCCCCTACTTGTCCCGCAGTCGTGGCCGAGTCGTTAAAGGGATACTGAACCAAAGAATTTAGTGTCCATAATAAGTGGCGCACGCTCTTTTCACGAGCCAGCAGCCGCCGGTGTGCGCGAGCACACGCAACGAAAATGACGTCAAAGGCCTCCATTCGCGCCTAAGAGGACAGTGAAATGCATCGGCTTCGGGCCAAAGGAGAATAAATACAGGCTTTTCATCTCTACAAGTGAAAGCTACGTGCTTGTTAGACCAATGGACCTTTTGTAGAAATACGTGGTGCGCATGCGCGGAGTATTTCATGCGCCTGGGTTCGAGAGTATCTAGTTCCAAACAATCCGCCATCTTGCATTTCTCGCCTTTGAGCGGTTTCGTTGTGTCGACCTCGGGGCGGAAGATTACGCACGATGGGGACAAAGGTGAGCTTGGGGGAGCCGTATCTAGGTCACATCGCCTCAATGGGTGAACAGGATGTAGCTGACGTTTTGGGTGTGGAACGGGTGGGAGAGGCCTTGGGCGCGCGTTGTTTTCCAGTCACCTAGTCTCGAACCGATTCGCGTGTCTAGGTGGCAGCACATATTCGCCAAGAGGTCTATTAATCGCTTACCTTTTACCCCAGACACCACTGTGTAGGTGAAAAACTTGTCTTTATTCTCCTTTGGCCCGAAGCCCATACATTTCACTGTCATCTTAACCGCGAATGAAGGTCTTTGACGTCATTTTTGTTGCGTGTGCTCGCGCACACCGGTGGCTGCTGGCTCGTGAAAAGAGCGTGCGCCACTTATTATGGACACTAAATTTCTTGGTTCAGTATCCCTTTAAGGCGATGGACTAGAAATCCATTGGGGTCTCCCCGCACAGGTTCGAATCCTGCCGACTGCGGAAAAATAATTTTTTCATCATTTTTCGTTTCTTTAATCATTTTTTCCCTATACGAGCTCGTGAGCACGTGCTCACGTGCTCGTGAGCACGAAAGCACGTGAGCTCACGAGCAGGAGCACGAGCACCGGACGCCGGACGGACGGCCGGACGGACATGGCTAGGCCCTAAGGAGCTTCGCCCCTAAAAAATTGCGGTGGCTTAGCTCGGCTATGCTAGGATATACGTAGCGTGAGCTTATGCGCACAAAATTAGAGGCGCTATCAAACGGCTCCGGTGCAGCGTCAGACTTGGCTTCTGCGCAACGGAGGCGCACAGCTGGGCACGCGGCGGCGCCAGTGCGTCTGCCGCGGCTATGAAGTCACTCCTCTGGAATGCGCAGACCGGCGAGGCGCGCGCGCTGGCGGCAGAGCCCGCGGCGGCGGCGGCTCCGGTGCGCCAGCTGTGCGCCGTGTGACGTCACTGCTCCTCGCACTTGCGCAGACCGGCGAGGCGCGCGCGGTGGCGGCGGAGCCCGCGGCGGCGGCAGCTCCGGCGCGCCAGCTGTGCGTCGTGTGACGTCACTGCTCCTCGCGCTTGCGCAGCAAGGAGCACGGCTCATTACGCGAGCCTCGCGAAACTGCTCAACCTCGGCCAGTGTAGCTCACGCTACAAAACCGCGTGACCGCATGACCAAGCCACGCGCTGCGCACGTCAGCTTGCAGACGTCTACAAAAGCACTCGCTGCAAGGAACATCGCGGGATACGCGGCCCTGAACCGCTCCTTCTAAAGAAGTGTCCAAACAGGATACCGAAATCGCGAAGCGACACAACTCCGTCATATGTCGTGCAGCAATCCGCTTCCGTTCGTTTCTTTTTCTTTTTTTTTTTCAAAAAGAATAGATTTTTTTTTTTAAGTTTGCTTGTGTTTTTCACGGCAGGCCTTGAGCATGCTCATCGCGTGGTTCTGTAGAGCCCTCACACGCTCCTGGCTGACGGTCAATCGCTCAAGGCCTCCGCTGCTGTTGAAGTCTCGAAAACGGGCAAAGGAAGGATACGAGCGCGCAAGAGAACAGATGGACAGGCAACAGACACACCATTCGCAGGCAGGTGGAGTGCGGCGTCAAGTTTGAGGTCACCGAGGTCACCGAAAAGCGGGGGAGACGAAAAGGAAATTCGAGATGTTTGCCTGGTGAATGTCCGATCAAAAGACGGACTATCGAACTTCAACTTTCACTTTATATGACGGAGCTGTGTCTCCTCACAATTTTTGAAGTGTCCAGTTTGGACAGCCCACACCGTCGAAAATCATTGCAGGAGATCAATAAGCTTCCCAGGCAGGAACTTAGTTTTCACTTGAAGTGGCTGCGAATCTTCAAATTGTGATTTTGTTTTAGCTTCTGCCTGTTATTGTGATGGGTGTTGACATTGCTGCATACAAAGCACGCATCGGCCGTTTTGTACCTAGAAACATAGCAACCTCGACAGCACAAGGTACCTCAACCTTCCTGTTAGAGATGTGTTTGGGTCTTTGAAGTTAGTAACGGTGGCTATTGTTTTGTTCATGCTTCTGGCTACCGCCGGAGATGTTGAGGCTACCCCCGGTCCAACACACATATTAATAACGAAGGATAAACAGCAAAAAGCGGTTGAAAGCCTAATTACAGCTTCCAATGTAAATCAGGGAGAGTATTCTGCCAAACTAGAACAAATAAGGAGTAGCATTGCTCCCCTTTGGGCACGGGTCTCCAACCTTGAGGTTAAAGTGAATAAAATACCAGCTATCGAGGAGAATTTAAGCACAGTGGAAACAGTGGTGAATAGCATAAAATGCAACTCCGCAGGTTTTTGAGCCAATCTGCCTGAAATTACCAGCACAGTTCATGATATGGAAAACAGAATGCGACGAGACAATATAATATTTAAAAAAATGGCCGAAGTTTAAAATGAGACATACCAGTGATAACGACTCTGAAGTCATTATCACTAGTTTCACACACAAAAAAAAATCTTCGGAATAGATTTGGGCGAAATCGAAAGAACCCATAGATTAGGCCGAAAACTTCCAGGTTTGAATTGAACGATCATCGTAAAATTTATTCGCTTCCAAAGCAAAAATTAAGTGTTTCGGAATAGTTACAAATTAATGGATGTCATACCCGCGATTCGAATTTCCGAGGATTTCTCTGAAGGTACGATTTGCGCGGCAGAAGCTATGGTAATTCGCAAATAATTCTGAGAAAGCGTGACTAAAGCCACGGGATCCGGAGCCGTATATAGAGAGAATTTGGTCAATGGGAGGTGCGGGCAGAGCCAGGGTGTGCACCAGCCGCAAAAAGGGGGCTTGACATGCTCTCTTGGCCAACCAGAAGCCGAAAAGAATCCCCTAGCGGTGGTAGCGAGAAACAGTTTTAAAATCATAGGTGAATGATGGTATATGGTTTTAATAAGCGCGTAAGAGTGAAAGGTAGTAACCCTTCATGGTTGAAAATAGGGTGCACGTGATGTTTTGATGATGATCATGCAGAAAGATGTGAGAAACGAATGTGCCGCTCAATATCTGTTTTGCTCGGACAGAGTGTGACCGCTCGGATGGCAGATTCCCGGCCCTCGGCGCTTGGCGTACGGATTATGTCGATCGTTCCGCTAGTCGCACTCTTCCACCATCATTTTTGATGAGCGTGATTGAAACATCACGTGCACCATATTTTAAGTCAACGAGAATTACTCCGACGCACTTATTAAGTTTGTTTCTTGCGACCACCGCCAGGGTATTATTTCCGGCTTCGGATTGGCCACATTCGAATTTGTGAAGACGCCCTGGAACACGCCCAGCCAGCCTTCGGCCAATCGCGCCTCCTCATTTGTCTTCTATACAGGGTGTCACAAAATAAAAATTACTCGTTCTTTCTTACCGAAAAAATAAACTAGGCATCGCCGAACGCTCATTTTTCGCCCGAAGGTAGCGCTAGAGGTCACATCCAGATGCCAAAGTTTCAGCCCGATCCGATACCTTAATCAAAAGTTATAAGTGATTTTCTAAAAAGTTCAATCGGAAAATGGCGACCGACGGAGTTTTCGAATACATGGGGCTCTATGGCACTAGAAATCTAAAACGGGCGAAAATGGGCTTTATTTTTCTATTGAAATTTTCAGAAAATGACTTATAACTTTTAAATAAGGTATTGGATAGGGCTGGAACTTTGGCATTTGGTTGTGACCTCTAGCGCTACCTTTGGGTGGAGAATGAGCGTTCGGCGATGCCTAGTTTATTTTTGCGGTGAAAAAAAAAAAACCCTGTAAATATTTATTGGTGACACTCTGCACTTCCCAGCGAATAGCCGAACTCGCTACATATGAGGCTCGACTGGATCCCGGAAAAGTAGCGCCAAGCTCCCCGTAAGGTCGCCATGTTGTTCCGTAAAATGAGCAATTTCTTCTTGACCCCTCCGTTCTTGGTGAGCTGATCTAAATTCGCTGGTGAAGGGTAGCTTTACGGAGACGTTTCTTGTATACCGCAATTTCGCTATAAACACACCGGCGAAACAAGCGCATATCTTCGTACCACCACCACATGCTGTGTCGGTGCTTGGAGGCACTGAAAAATAAGTTTGCTGATTTAAAATGCGCAAGTAGAACAATATAATTGTAAGAGATCCGTGGAAGTGGGCATGACTGATAAGTTGGTTGCATGCTGCCAAAGACGCTTATATTGGCGAGGAATGTTTCCAGTACGATGATGCTCCTTGGTGATCTTGGCGCGACTGGTTTAGAACGAACCTCTGGAAGCTTCGAAGATTTGAATGGACCGAGATGGCGATTTCCATGGCAACGTAGACAGATTAACCAATCGCCTTGCGAGGTTTTGATCTTCTGTATGTTAGTATCTGTTTGTGATCGGCTAGCAGGTAAGAAAGGCAATGACGCTACTTTCACAGGTTCCAGTGACCTTAAGCGCGACGAGACTCAAATAAAATTTCAGCAAACTACGGCTCGGTTCACAAACATGCGTTTACAATTCCGACAGTGACTCAGTTGTCTCGCTCCGCACTCGCCGCGAAAGCAATGTAGCCGGTGACTGATTCGCTGCAAAACGCCGGTCCTCTACTCGCTGCAAAAGCCAAATGCCTTCTGATCGCACTGCCCCTGATAAACTCTCCTTGACTGTAGATAACTTTAGAAGCATATTTTGAAAACAAGATGAACTTAAAAACATCACTTCTTCTAGCGAGCCTGATATTATTCTCGGCACATAAACCTGGCGAGCTCTCGACGTAAGCAATGATGAACTAATTTGAAGCTCCCTAGGGGTAGTGGTGTAATCGTCGCTCTTAAAAAACGCCTGTGCTCCAAATGAGAAGGCTCCTCTGATACTGAAATTTTGTGGATTCTTATGAAACTCAATTTCCCCACTGTCTTAGTTGGTGTGTGCTATCGTCCACCCCATATAAATCGCACAAAATGTAATAATTATTTGTATATTGTACTTGGAACTGTAACTAAAATTGTCTTAATCATCACTGCTTCCTTGCTGGCGACTTCAGCTACCCCGAAATGAATTGGTCATGTATTCACACGGGGGTTGCATTTTGGGCAGGGATGTGCATGACGTCAGTGATCGTCGAGACCAGCGGGACTCCTTCCCCGACTCAGGCACTCGCACGAACGGCAGGGGGCCGAGAGGAATGTCAGTGTTATCAGACGAAAATAGCGGATGCACTCTCGACAACAGGGTAGCTAAACTCGTGGAGCAAAACATTCTTCGCTTTTTGACGTAGCGGGGGGAGTGACCAAAAGAACGCCGCAAAGTTTCCTCCTCCCTGCGCGCGTTCAACTTCGCAACTTTTGACGAAAAATCCCCCGCGATCCCTAGGCGGTGCACGAGAGCACGAGACAGCGCGGGGACGCGAGCGTTCACGCCGCTCGCTGTACGTTGTCTTTGAGCTCTCTAGCGCCGACAATCCCGTCATGCCTCGACCAGGCGAGGAGCGAGAGCAGACGACGGGAGTTCGTCTGCTACGAGGCGGCATTCGCACAGCGGAGCTGAAAGAAAAAGTTGGTATTCTGCTCGAAATCGCGTCCCGCGGGCCACAAACTCAAACGCAAGCTTGCATTTTAAGCGTCTGATATTCCACGAAGGGAGGAATCGACGACCCGTGTTTTATTTGCAAAATTTGGGTCGCTTTGTTGCCGTACAGACGCTGAAACCTACCAGTGTGTAATGAAAGGCCCAGGACAAACACAGAGGCCGCGAGATCTCGCATCATCTGTGTGCAGGTGAAAAGTGGAACATTTTTCGACAAAGCTCCCACAGCAGAAACCTGTGACGCATTCACTCAGCGCCCGGGAAGGCTGAACATGGAGACGTTGCCCGAGGCCCAAGCACAGTCATATTTGAACGGCAGCTATCTTGCCCTGTCGTATTTTGTTTGAGAAAGCTCTCGTTCTCAATGCCCTCACCAGGGAAATAAAAAAAAAGTCTTACGAAACGTATTGCTAGATGTTCCAAAGAACTAGATTTAAGCAGTATCCTTTCAGTGGTTCACTCATAATACTATGCTTAAAACGGAGCAAGCTTTTGCGCGTACAGTGCCATAAAGTTTCTCAAGTGTATGCTGTTTTGTAGTCAGCTGGCTTTGGAAACTTACGCCGTCTGTAGATATCTCTGACAGCCGAGTGCCTTAATTGGAAATCATCGCAAATATAAGTGACACGTTGCAGCAACCAACGTTTATAGATAAACGATGGCAGCGACTGCGCTCCCGCATTCCCACCCATCACGTCGAACAAAAAGGCGCTAGTTTCGGTTTGAGGTCGGTACTTTTCTACAACATCTATGGCGACAGCATCAGTCTGCACTAGGTGCATTCGGCAAGTTCGTCCGGGGCCTGTTCTCCGTGCAGCACTGCGCGGGTGCAATGCATTAGAACTCTCACAGTGCAAGTCTGGATCGCGGATCAGGAGCCCGTCACTGGCCTCACCGGCGGCCATTGCTTGACAACAGGCAATACGCCGCGTCCTGTCTAGTTCTCCCTTCGTTTTCGTCCTTGTTGTTTTGGCGTATTACACCATGAGGCAATACACGAAAGTCTAAGGGAGAAACACGCAAAAATAGGAAGCTTGTACGCAGTGCTCGAGGGCGAGTATTTTATGACGTGCTGCGATGATTATATCGGGTGCTTGGAGATCAACTAGACATTCGTCAAACGTTCGAACATTGATTTAAAAAAAAAAATAAATAAATGGGCCGGAGCACCACCGACTTTACTGACGTCGCTTGCTTCGGTTGCTAAATAAACGGCACGTTCAGCGACTGAACGGCACGCTCCGTGTTTCAGTTTGTCACGGAAGCCCTCACAGCAGTTCAAAGAAAAAGCTTTCACCATGAAGTACTATGTACAAGCGGTTAAAACGATGCGAATGTCCCCAGTAAAGGCCTTCCGACTTATCGTTTGCTGAGCTCTGATGACTCCGAGATCACGGATGACACCACAATAACTCTCGGTAGCCCTTGTCTCATTAAACACATCACAGTTAACGCCCAACAAAGTCGCCCTCGACCCTCAAACACAACGTTTCTTTAAACAAGATTGGTATTCTAACGCGTTTAATATTCTTGCCCACAATATTACCTGTTATTTGCGGAAACACGATAGAAGTTTCATGATCGAGAACAACCTACTAACGTAATAAAATTGAGTTTTCCCGTTTCTCCTATAGCAGGCATTAGATCGTGTCAGGCGATGGCTGCCGGTGGTGCCGCTCGACCCCAGCAATACAGGCCTCTATCCGCGATCCAGCTAATAAGAGATCAGTGGTGCCAGTGCTATATAGACATAAATCGTGTATTTGCATCGGTACACCCATACCTGCCGGATGTCGGGACGAGGCGCAAAACCGTACATCCGGCCAATATTGAAGCCGGTTTTCGGCCGAAGTTGCCTCGACACTCGCCAAGAAGCAACGTGTTGTTTCGGCGACTCGTTTGTGTAATTTAATTTTTCAGTCATTTTATTGGGTCCCGGGCCACTGTGTACACCCCAAAAAAGGAATGTACTGTGGTAATTACACCTTGACGAGAAGGAGGCACGTAGCCAGGATTTTGTTTTAGGGGGGGGGGGGGGGGGGGCGCCCATGACAAAGTGCTCTATGAGGGGGAGGGGGGAGAGGAGGCCCCAGCAAAATGGAAGATTTCGGGGGAGGGGGGGCGGGCCTTATGGCCCCCCCCCCCCCCTGGGTACGTGTCTGACGAGAAGGGGTATTGTAGTTTTACATCTTTATAAAAAGGTGTAGTGCATGATCACACGTTTTAAGAAGCGTGTTTAAAAAATCACACATTTTTAAAGGTGTGAGGTTTACATTTTTTTATAAGGTCTATTGCTACACTTATTAGGGGGTTAGTTATTGGACACCCCACTTACAAGTATAAAGGTGTGAAAATGTTTAATTTGTATATACCTCTAACGGAAGAAAATCTCTTTCATGTGATTACATCGCGTGCCGATGAAACGATCTGTCGATGACACGTCGTTCGATGAACTGATTTGACCGCCAATGAGTGACGACTGCCAGTAAAGTTTCGGGGAAATAATTCTGCCGGCTGCCGGGAGACTCGAACCTACCCAAGAATTATCCCGGTTCTTGTTTGTTTTCCAACATTCTGAATTGTATACCAGCTTATTAGTGCCTCTTCCGATATTGCAGAAAAAAAAAAAAAAGAAAAAAAAAACGATGGTAGCCGCAAAAACTCTGACAGCCCGGCTCACAGTCATGTGGGAGACTGACAGGTGCTCGTCAGTCGCCACCATGCCTTGCAAGCTACCGGTTTCGAAGAACCGGAGCGCGCAAAGAACTTGTGGTTCCACGGTCATGGTAGACGCGATTGTCCGCCGCCTCGAAGTCCGGGCGCCGAACGAAGCTCGTAGCAGAGTCAACGCACAACGGCTTTCGATAGCCGGTACTGTCGCCGAAAGTCGTCGTCGGGGAGTTGAAAGGCGTCCCCGGTGGTCTCAGTAGCGACGCCGACGGTGGCGGAAGATAAGCTCGGCCGCAGCGTACGGCACCGCCATGTTGACAAAGTTTAACTTCGCCTCGATCCGAAGCGAAGATCTCGAGCTCAAACCACGGCTCTCGCAAAGTTCGGAAACGTCACTTTGACGTCAGCGACAACTTCGACAAACGAGGTTTCTTTTTTACACAAACTTCGGAGGGATTTTGAGCATCAGCAGGTCGCCTAGAGACAATCTGTAAAGCATTAATTTTAGCTTGGGGTAGGGATGTAGGGACAAATGGGCGCTACGTCATCGGCGAAGCCGTTCAATCAGCGGGCTCCTCGCGCCCCTCACGCGCCGCACGCGCGCCTCGATGAACTTTGCTACATTCTGCCTCTCTCAAAGAAATGAGCGTTCGAATGATTGACACCTCGCTCGGCGCGACGTCAGCGTCGCGAGAGTCCAATTAGCGCGTTCCGCAAACTTCGGGCACAAAGTTGTGCTTGACGAGTTTAGCGACCCAGGGCTCGGTTTGCGGCGACGAGAGTAGAAAAAAGGCGTACATCAAACGGCAATACGCGATTACGGCAGCACCTATGTTAGATGCAGAAGACGACTAACTGCTTCGTGCTAAAAGAAAGTTGCTTCTTGAATGAGTAGACGCAATACCGAGGATGTGGAATCAAAAACCAGCTTTTGAGGCGCGGCTCGAGGACGCCATTGATGAATACCGAAGGCTCTTTCGGGTGCCTCAGACGACATGCGCAACAGCGCAAGGCGCAACGAGTCAGACAATCCCGATGCCAGCACCGGTACGATTCCACTGCCGGTACGGCAGTGAAAATCCGTAAAGTTTTCAGATACGTGAACGAAATACCGCCAATTGCAAAGAGATGCCACTCCAAAGCGGGGAGGGTTTGTGCAGTCCGATGAACGAAAGCCCCCCATCCCCCTGGGATGTTTATGTCAGCGTGGCTTCGCGCAAAAGCGCGACGTTGTTACGACATCACGTGGTAACAACGCATCCCAGGGAGCAAAGGGAGGAATTTCTCCCCTGTGTGATTATCTCTTTAAGGCCGATTCACGCGACGGACTGATCCGCGGACGGATTGATCACGTGTCAACTTGTCCGCGGTTCGTCCATCTCCCAAGCGCATCCACACGAGGGAGACGACGAGCAGACGCCGGCGAGGACGGACCGAACCTGTTCGCCACCCCACAGTGCCGCGAAACTCCCACATCGCAGTGTGGCACGGTTGTCCAAGAGAGAAATCGACGTTTGCTACCTCGATAAAGAATCGTACGGCGCTGTTACGTACAGATCGAGACAGAACACCGGGACAGGCTTCGCGGGAAGCGCCGCTAACTTTACTAACCCAAAGCATGACAGTGACAATGGCATATAGTCCTGCTCGAGAAAGCTTCGGCGTACACGCGACGAAGTTCTGGGCTCGCGGGGGGGCGCTTGGAGATGCCTTCACGCACTCCGCGCTCGTGCACAACACTCAAGCACACCACATCCACAAGAGAGGTCTTGCTCGGTGAAATCCTGATTTGACGTGCAAGAATTATCGCGGCGTGCTAGACGAGTTTTGACGGGAGCTTCTTGACACGGACTCGGAGGAGTATCGGAACCTGCGTCGCGTCAGCCGGACAAAGTTTCTGGAGTTTCTTTCACGCGTGGAACCAAGAATCGCGCGACAAAATGAACCAACGAACGCACAAAACACATAATGCGCCATTTTTGTTTTAAACGCCCAGAAGCAAAAAGCTAAGAAAACCATGTACCGTTGCCAGACTAAACGCTTTTCAAGTCAATCTCCCGCCAAAAGTCCGCGAGTGAAAAAGGCGCTCTAATTTATCAGTCCGCGCATCCGCGGACGAGGCGCAGATCGCAGTGACGTGCCGGTCACGTGGTACACGGTCCGCGGACGAAAATTTGCGATTCGGTCCGTCGTGTGAATCGGCTATTAACGCCCGTCTCTGGCTGTGCAAATTATCGGCAGTGTAGGAAGTACCTTTCAATAATAATTGTGTACAACCTCCAACAAATGGTCACCACACCAACACGTACCAATGCTACGAGGGTCGTCCGTAATTAAGGTTCTCATTAATTTTTCACAATGAAAAACATGTTTATTGGCATTAAATAATACATTTTTGGAATGCTTAGACATTCCCCTATATTTTTACATAATTGCCGTCGAGATCAATGCATTTTTGCTTGCGGAGTACTATCTTCTTTATGCCTGAATCGTAGAACTCTCCCGCCGCGCCGTGAAGGAAGCTTAAAACCTCTTCTTTCAGCTCCTCCCCGGTTCTGAAATGTGTCCCTCCCAGGTGTTTTTTTTTTTTTCAATTCAAGGAAGAGATGGTAGTCACTTGGGGCTATGTCTGGGCTGCAGGGCGGATGTGTGAAAGTATCCCATCCAAATTTGTTGATGAGATCGTTTGTTACACGGGCGATGTGCGGACGAGCGTTGTCCTGATGGAAACGCACTCCATTCGCAAGCATGTCTCTCTTCTTGTTTCGAATCGCGCGGCGAAGGTTCTTCAACGTCTCATAGTAGCGGTCCGCATTGATTGTTGTACCGGCAGGCATGAATTCCCACAACAATAACCCCTTCCTGTTCCAAAAGACGCTTGCCATCACTTTGCCGGCAGACAGTGTTTGTTTGAACTTCCCCGGCTTCGGCGACTCTGGATGTTTCCACTCTCGGGATTGTTGTTTCGTTTCCGGTGTCATGCAGTGGACCCAGGTCTCGTCCCCAGTGACAATAGATTCCAAGAATTCCTCGCCATTGGTTTCGCAGGCCTGAAGGAATTCGCGGGCCGCTTCAACACGTTGCCGTTTGTGGTCTTCCGTAAGCATTCTCGGGACCCACCTTGCACAAACCTTGGCATAACCTAATGGCCTGTCAAAATTTTGACAATGCAGGTCTTGCTGACATCAGAAATCATCTCGCAGAGCTCCCGAACCGTCACCCTTCGATCTTTCAGCATTGTTTCTTCCACTTTCGCAATCGCTTCGTCCGAAACCGATGGCCGTCCAGAACGCTGTTCGTCATGGACGTCTGTACGTCAGTCTTTGAAATTTCTGCACCATTTGCGCACGTGTTGTATGCTCATACACTTTTTTCCGTAAACTTCACACAGTTGGGAATGAATGTCCACTGGCGCAGTGTTTTTTGCACACAAAAAAACGAATCACAGAGCGTAATTCGCACCTGGCGGGAGAAGCGAGTGGGAGCTCCATCTCTAGCGGCTGCCAAGCCAAGACTGAGCATCGCAGACAGCTCCCCGGGGCGGGGACTAGGAAAGGGGGAACCAACCATCACGCCAGTGTCGCCGGATTCCGCGTAACCGCGTTCCTCGCGACTGCAGCTCCTTGGGAACCTTACTTTACGGACAACCCTCGTATATTAGATTTATTTCTTACAACTAACTCGAAATGTGTCACGTCTGGCACTATTATGGAGAATATCAGTGACCATGTTATGATACATATTGAGACATTGCAACAAATACACCGCTCCGTAGATATACCGAAAAAACAATATTCGCCTTTTTACGCACCAATATTGAAGGTACGACATCGGCAATAGCAAACTTCCAAATGTATTACATTTTAACTATAGTCGTTTTCACCTTAAGAAATGTAGTAAAAAAAAGTTCGGCTCCTCGCGGAGCATTACTAATTTTCCCCTTTATGTGGAGAATTCAGATATATGTTATGTTATCAAGACATACACGTTTCAAATGCCAAAAGTATCGCCTCTTCCTCCGATAACCAAGTATTGTAAGAACTACTTCGCCGGGCGTATGAACAAGGCGCAAAACGTTATTTTTTCTTGAGGCGAAAACGAGCATAGTGCCGAAAGGTTCGTAAGCGAAAATTGGATTCTAATTAAAAGCACATTGATACAATTACGTTAAGCATTTGTTCCCAAAGCCTTAGTTCGATGTTGACATGCATCTTCCTTGTTTACTAACAGTTTAAAACGAATGTGAAACAGAAAAATGTTATTCTGAAACGCGACAAAATATTAACAATTTGGAAGTTTTGTCATCATATCACTCCTCCTCAAAATTGCGTAAATAAAAATTAAATAAGTAAATAAAAAAACTTTTTTTCCGGTAACCTTACCGCAGATATTAATTTTACCAATACCAAAAGGTTTTGCGAACTAGTTAAAGGGACCTTCAAATAAGTTTCTAGCTTTTCTTTTTTCAAATGAAGACCCCAATTTATCTTCAATCTTCATGAAACCAGGAGCAGAATTCTGTTTTCGTTTCATTGCCTCCAGTTTTGCACCAAAAGAAGATGAAAACTCGCGTCTGGTTTCCTCCTCGACTCGACAGGACTCGGCCACCAACATGTGAAATCACGTGGCCGTGACGTAAATTATGCCTTTCTGCCGGAAACGGAAGTTCTCCCAGCCGAGCGAGGGAGCCGCGTCAGTCAAGCGTCCCGTTGCGTCGAAACGACGTTTTTAGAATAACAGGCTGAAGTTGAGCTAGTTGGTACATAATTCAAAATTAAACGGTCAGCTAGACGATAGGGACAAAACACAGACAGGGAGAAACAGAAACAGAGACATACACACCGCTGACTATCAACTAAGACTTTATACTTCTTCTTCATCACTTTGACCCAAACATTCACACCTAAAGTAATGCCAATAAATCACCCTAAATTCTTACATTACACTACTAAATTAAAACACTAAATAAAAATAAAAATAAAAATAAAATTATTTGATTACATTAAATTATTAAATTTGGTCACTAACACCTTTCTGACCCAACCCACATCCCACCGCCAACACATATCCTTCTTATTCCCTTCCACAGGGCCGTTCCACACTGCAAAAACTCTTTCCAAACCTGTCAGCTGCGAGCAGGGGGGGGGGGGGGGGGGGAGGAGGGAAAGGGAACGCGTCTCAACTACTGATCTCAATGGCAATTGCTGGATCGCGCATTCCCACTTCGCGAGTGTGGCCACCGGACGGCCATCTTGCATGCCGTTTTTTCTTGGTTTGCTAGCGTTTTGCTGCGGTTTTCTAGCGTGCTATAGACACGTTTTCTACTCGTTCAAGTCATTCGCCGAAGATGTTCTTTAAGATCCTGTGTGAGGCGTGATACTTGCCGTTGAGAACACGTAGAAATTTTTACGAAAGCGCAGTGCCGCAGGAAAAAAGCACAACTCGTCGAAAGCAAGTTTCGCCGGTCTCGCAGCGTGCTCAAAGCTTCCTTGGAACGCCGAAGTGCCGTGTCTCTGTGCCTTCGCACGCTTGGGTACCGACCAAGAATCGACGCCGTGTGCATGTGTTTGACGAGTGCAATGTGCGTGAAGCCGTATCTAAAGGTACAACTCGTCGAAAGCAAGTGTCGCCGGTCTAGCTCACGACACAAGAGCACGACATTAGAGCGCCGACAGTAGAGCGCCACGAGGTTAGCGCGCGCGACACTAGAGCGCCGCGACGTTAGAGCGCGCGACTCGAGAGCGCGGCGACGTTAAAGCGCGCAGCTCAAGAGCGCTGCGACCTTAGCGCGCGACTCGAGAGCGCCCGTCACGAGAGCGCACAACCAGTCCAGCGTGAGTGGCCCGACCGGACCGACCACTTGTTCGGACATCGCGTGTTTTATGAAAAATTCGAAGGAATTTATGCCGCGGAATTCAGCAATGACATTGCGAAATGGGTCGATGAAAATTTTGCGATGACAACCCGAAAAGTGTTACAAAAAGTTGGCAGCAAAAAAAAAAAAAAGAAAAGAATATCTGTAGCGTACATTTTTGCAGAAAAAAACATTGCAGCTGACCTAGCTTCATTAGTTCTTTGGTTTTGTATATCACAGTTTTGCAGGGGAGGTTTTCCTGTATTCGTCAAAAGACTGGGAAGATCTGCATCCGATAAAACTGCGCTGAGCTTTCCTTCGATGAGTTTTTTACTGATACTTTTTTAGCGGTGAGCTTTCTTCATTGCGGACATGGACGTCAGAATACCATTTAAATTTATGCGAGGGACGTCTAAATAGCCACCAAATAAATCGGAGCCCAAATGCCTGTCAAGAATAGACCAAATATAGCAAAAAGTAAACTATTTATAGTACATCCGAGAGGTGCACCGTGGCACGGTGGGAAATCTTATGGTGAATTCCGCTCGCAGATCTCGAGCGCTCCAAAAGCGCTCCATTTGGAGCTCGCATATTCCACTCGCAGATCTGACTCGAGCTGGTCATCTTCCCCTTGTAGATCTCTGGCAACGCCCGCTCCACGGAGCGCCTCAAACTCCGCCGAACTTGCTCTGCGGGATTTCATAGATCTCTCCCGAAGTTGACAGAGCGGCCCACGTGATTTCCTTCTAAATCGGCAGTGCACATGCGCGGCGAGGTTAGCGAGGTCGGCGGGCCGGCCGGTCGGGTCGTTGAGTTGGATCTGTTCGGGTGCGTCGGTTGTTTACGCTGGGATTGTGACGGCTCGAACGCTTCTACCTCGCGTAGATCAGGGATACAAAGCCGGGACTGTGGAGCGTGGTATATCATAAGCTCTGACATCTGTGATCGTGAGAGGAAGAACGACAGGAAAGCCGGAGGCAGACGCAAGGTTAGGCCTGTTCATTCCGCAGCCAATGATTGTTTACCTTTTTACACGGCATTCCGCCGGCGTTTTCCCGTGCAATAAAGCAAGAAGAGATTAGGCAACGACCGCGCAAGTGATGGTTTGTTACCTCTGTGTTTATTAAAGTCGTACCAGAAATCAACTCCCTTTGCTGGCAATCGCTGTCCGTGCCCCGCCGCTTCGACGCGGCCGAAAGGTATGACGGTGCCGAACGCGGACGTCTTCGTTATTTCTGACATGAGCGCCGTGGTACGTATAATTTCGCGCGGCTGTGTCGCGTGTTATTTCTGCGTCGGAAAGATCAGTCGGCTGAGGCGTTGGTGGGCTTGTCAAGTTCGAGCAGCGGCCATTTTGAACGGCGGAAGGGGAAGCGGTGGGGAGAGGTGTGGGGGAGGTCGCTCCAAAAAGGCGAGTTTATCTTCCCCTCGTAGAATCGGAGCGGGTCCCACGGAGCGGAATTTCGCCTCCCTCGCGGATTTTGGAAAGCGCTCCGGATCTACGAGTGGAATTCACCATTAAGGCTGAACTCCATGGGACGAATTATGTGACGAATAACTGGCGAACGCCGCCCGACGGCACGCTCGCTTTGCGCGCGACGTAGCAGCCACTGCGTTGATTCCACGCGCAGAGCAAAAGCCGCCGGCCAAAATTCGTCGGTTATTCGCAGCATATTCGTCCCATGGAGTTCAGCCTTTAGACTCGCTGCTCCACTCACCCGCAAAGGTTCCGGGCACCAATATGCCCCAGCCACGGTGTAAGATACACTCTTTAGGTGAGGACACGGCAGGGCTGAACGCGCGGCGCGAGGAATCAGATAGTGTTCGTTCGACGGGCATCCAAAAGGCTGCATTATTCCGCGGCCAACCTGCCCGCGGCTGACAGTGTCGCCGGCGGCCAAACGGCGAAACTGTGTGAGAGCGAAAAAAATTATCTCGTTGCCCTGACACCCCGGTACACCGTGGTCTTTCTGCACGAGCGACAACGTCGCTGGAGCTCTGCGCGTGTGGAGCATGAGGCGGCACGAGCCGTCTTTGCCGTGCCCACGGGTCGACGAGTCCTCTGCCGGCGCCGCTTGAAACCGTAGTGAGAGAGAGAAAGAGAGAGAGAGTGAAAAGCGAACTTTATCTGCACTGCGCGAGGAGCGCGCTGTCCTCACCTGAAGAGTATTATCTTACCCCTTGGCCCCAGCCCACTCCCCTGCCCCCTTTTCTCTCCGATGTCAGTAAACAATTGTTTAGAAAGAGCCGTACCCGTTTTATTTTTATTTTTTATTACAGGCATGTTCAATCAATCATAAATCACCAATGCTTCAATCCAATGAGTCGAACAATTTTGTTCTGTCTGTGGAGCCCCGGGTACATCACCACATTTTGTGGTGTTCGCTGAAATGGGGTGCGCTCTCGTGTCGCGCGCTCAACTGGTCATGCGCTCTCGCGTCGTGCGCTCTAGCGTCAAGCGCGCTACTCTCAAAGCGCCCTCGTGTCGCGCGCTCTAACGTTGGTGCTCTAGTGTCGCGCGCTCTAAAGGCGCTCTCCCAAGTATCACGCTTCACCCAAGATCTTAAAAAACGTCTTAGGCGAATGATGACGAACGAGAAGAAAACGTGTCTGTAGCACGCTGGAAAACCGCAGCAATAGCAGCCGCAGCACGCACGATATGCAGTCCGTAAAATTCTGTCTTAAATGGTATGATGGTCCCTTTAACCCCAAAGTATCTAGAAATAGCTCTTATTTCTAGATGAGTATGACGAAAATCTTATTGACGACCAGGCGGCCAATATGTTAAATTCATTCTTTTCCTATATCTTCACCCGTGAAATCTCACTTCCATTGTACAGTCCGACTTATCAGGAAACGGTTATGGATACTTTTTCATTTAGTCACGAAGGAATTCTCACACTAACCCCTCTCTTTCCCTCACACTGTTCCCCTGAAAATGAGGGTATATCTCTAAAATTTCTGAAACTAATAAAGCATTCGGCATCAAATATATTCGCCACTTTTTGCCAACAAAGCCTAATTTAAAGTAAACCAGCATCCGACTGGCTCTTCGTACAAGTAAAACCAATTTTTAAGTCAGGTGCCAAGTCGAATCGATCGAACTATCGTCCTATTTCGGTGACCAGTGTACTTTGTAAGCTCATGGAACATGAGCTTACAAGTATGAATATAAAGCTCATGGAACATGAGCATTATATTTGTATTATCTCGTACTTGGACAAATATAAATATTTTTGCCCAACCAGCATGGTTTTTGAAAAAAAAAAAAATACTCATGCACCAGCTACCAACTAGTCGATTTCGTCCCATACCTTCATTTCAGCAATGATACCTCACTACAAACCGACATTATCATAGACTTTGCCAAGCCTTCGATACCGTCTTGCACCACCGTCTAGTCCTGAAACTCTCTCTTCTCCAGATCAACCCATTAGGCATCAGATGGATAACATCATTTCTAACCAAAAGACAGCAGTCAGTCTTGGTAGATAATTCGTCATTTAGCTCATTGCTGGTAACATCAGCTGTCCCTCGGGGTAGTGTCCTCGGTTTCCTGTTGTGTCAGATCTATATTAACGATTTTCTTTCCTCAATCAAATCTACTATTCTACTATATGCAGGTGGCTGTGTTATTTACAGAAAAAATACTAGCCCAACAGCTAATTGCTTTTTTTTTAAAATGCCCTCGACTTCATAATATCCTGGGGCTCTAGCTGGAAAACGAACATTAAGAAGATTTTACGAGCGTGTTGGAACAGGTGTAACAGTAGGAAAGCACAAAACGAGCAGGAGGACGAAAACAGACATGTACAAGCTTTCATGTCTGTTTTCGTCCTTCCGCTCGTTTTGTGTTTTCTTACTGTTACGAACATTAACCCTGGTAAAAGCAAGCAAATGACCGTTTATTCAATTTGTTATTTGTTTTTATGAAACCAACCAGATCAATCGTTCATTTAACATAGGTTACTAACTCAGAAACTACAATCTGTCTTCGCTGTATAAGTATGTCGGCGTTCATATCTGCGAAAATTTATCATATAACCAACATATCGAGAACCTTATCGCTAGCTCACCGAAAACATTAGGATTCTTCAGGCGGAGTCTCTATTTTGCACCTTCTGCAACAAAATTAGTCACATATAAAACAATATTTCGCACTAAATTTGAGTATGCCAGTATAATATGGCATCTACATCAAAACAATCTAATGAATTGGAGTACGTTCAAAATAAAGTAGTCTGCTATATATAAACGATATTTCACCCGAAAGCAGTGTCTCCACTTTAAAAATCGGTCTTTCTTCATTAACTACTAGGAGCCAAACTAACCGGATGGGTTACTTTCATGGCATTTATTAGGGTTCCTCATACTTCAGAAATGCTTATTTCTAAAGCGTTCGACGAGTGCAGTGGAGACAAAGGCAGCTGGCTTTAGATCTACCCACTAATCCCTCCAATCACAGCTCGGCGTTCTGTCTTCCCCACACGCTCTCGTCTACTCCCCCTCCCTCTGGTTCTGCAAGCATAGACACTCACATCTGGTTGCTTTCGGCCGTGCTGTGGATAGCCGTGCTGGCTGCGCTTTGGCTGCGCGTGCACGCTCGAAGTTCACGAGACGTCCAAACGTTATCCATGTTATCGAAAAAAAAAAAAATAAGCGCGAGGCGAGGCAACTTAGGCGTTTTTCTCTTCCACGTCCCCCCCCCCCCATGTAACTCGGCTTAGCTACTGCCGCTCCTGGTTTGATGGTATGTGATAGTGTTCATTTGGCGCTTGCACGTACCCGCATCCATCGTATTTTCACTGAATCTTTTTTTTTAAGAACACAAAAATGTCAGTTCTATTCTTGGAGAAAAAAGGATTTCTGAACTCAATTTCGATACTAAATATATCTCCAAATAAAGAAAGATGCACAGCATACTTAGGATTTTATATGTTGAGGGTAAATAAATAAAATTAAAAAAAAAAGATGCCAACAGAAAAAAAAATGTTCGCTACCTGAGCTGCGAAGAAGACAAAGAAAAAAATCTGTCCTCGTTTCGGTCTCGTGCGAGTGCTTTTTTGACCGTGGATGTTCGTATCTCTCAAGCGGTCAAGGATTGTGCTGGAACCACTAACGGAAAGACAGCGAAACACAGCGAAGGTAGGTCGTATATCGTTTTCCGTTTCTTTTTCGCACATAAAATGAACACTTTGTGCTCAGCCTGTTCATGTATAGTTAGCAGTGTAAAGTACGTGAACGGATTATTGGGTTTACCCAAAAATCCCGCTCAACCATGTTAGAGCTCCCTGCGTTACCACATGAAGAAAGAATGATCGGGCTCATGCTACAAAAAAAGTCTGTAAAACACACACACAAAAAAACTCGCTTTCTGCTTGCTCGTTTTTTTTTTTTTTTTTTTTTTTATTGGAACACAAACATTAGCTTGCCCTTCACCTTGGCTAAACTGATTAAAAGGGGTTCAATATATCGGCAGTTTCAACGCGTCGTGAGATACAACACATGCAGGATCTCCTTGGAGTATAGCCTATTCACATTGTAGAGTTTGACTGTGAACACGTTAATACGTTGAGATACAACTGCGAGTTACAGGGACATCGAAGTCTAGTACAGTTTCTATAGGCAGCGCGGTCGGCGGTCAAAAAGCCAAGTTTGGGCAGAACATGCCATCGAACGATTGGACACTAGAGCTACTTCTAAGTTCGGTAGAACTCGGACGTTCTAGGTTGAAGTCAGATCGGCCGTGGATCGCCTCAGAGTTGCGAGAAGTCCATGGGGTGTTTCCGATTCAGATTGTACAATGACTGTCCGTGTCATATATTTTTTTTAATAATTCTGTAATAAATATATGTAAAAGCCATGTTCTTGGGAAGAATATTTAGCTATATGTAATAATAATAATAATATTATTAATGCCTTTATTTTTTTCTCATCACATGATGAAGGGTAGGCCGGGGAAAAAAGGTGTGAAAACAGCTTGACGGGTCCCCGACCTCCTACAGTGGCAGAAACATAACAGCTCAAACAAACAAACAAAAGCAAAAAAATAACTGTTACAAAAACAGCCCTGGCAGGACGGATTGTCACAAAAACCGTTACACTGTGCGGTTATTGTACATAGTAATTTCGAAGCTCATTCGAGGAGCGCGAGTCCAGTTGAAAGTCACGACTAATAAAGCTGTTAAGTAAATGTGGTAAAGTATATTTTAACATTTACAGGCCATAGTTAGTTCTATGAGGTACCATCCTCCAATATTCAGCGTGCCGTGTAGATAGGTTACAACGTTTCTAGTTAACATCGCGAGAGTCGTCAGGAATTGTGAGTGTGAACGCCGTAGCAAATTGTTTCCCAGAGATATAAATTTGAGAAACTCGAGGCGTTGACATTGCCGAGATTTCACTTTGGTAGTTTGCACAGCCGCCAATTTCACGCCGAAGCAGGCACGCAGTTAAATTTTTGTTCACTTATTTTATAGGCAATTTACAACTTTCACACCAAATAATAAAGATTACTATTATATATTTCTATGCAAAACAAATTATGAAACACGTAAAAAACACCTTTTAGAAACACATTAACAAAATATTTACAAACAAGCAACATAATACAGAACGTCGCCAAATATATCAAGATGTTCGTCTTTAATTGCATCTTACGAATATATCAAAATCTTTTTGCTTAGCCCAATTCTAGTTATTTTTATTAATTCAAAAACTTTGGTAATTTCTCTAAAAGTAGCAAAATTGCACGTCCATATTAAAAAGAACTCCATTCTTTATTTTTTAACTCTTCTTAAAAAGCCACTGAAAATAAAATATTGTTTTAAACAGTCTGGTTGGGGCACGCGTGGCGATAAGTGAATTTTACTAAAAAAAAATAACTTTAAAAGAAATATTGATGGCGCGAGATTTATCTTAAATTCTGCGTGCAAAGTCCAGGACGTCACGGAATGGTCATACGTACACTGTTTCCACCTCAACGAGGTCGTCATACATTCTCTCTCTACCCCAACGTGAAGGCGAAGCCGATCCACCGCTCCTCCACACGCCCGAAATACCGAGAGAGAAAACAAATGGAAAGGAGGTTACTACCGACTGCATCGCGTCTCGCGCCGTCAATAGTGCTATTTTTTTTTCTTTTTTTTTTCGAGTAATAATAATTTTTTTTTTTTATTTGCGTGTCCCAATTGCTCTGCTTTAAAAAAAAAAACAACATTTCTTAGTGTTTTTTAACGCCTTGCAGTAAGCTGAACTAACTTTTGATGGCAAAATATTGAGTAGCATATGAACTACAATTGAGAAAAGCGACAACAAACCTTTATTCAAATAGAGCTAGCTTGTCTTCGTTATAGGCGCTTTGCCGCACAACGTTGGCTCAAAGGAGATATTCTCTAGAACCGACAAAGTGTGTACAACGGTGCTGTTCTATTGCAGAGTGTAGAAAGTTCTCATAGCTTGAAACCATGGGACTAGAAAGAATAAAAAAAAAAACACGAAAACACAACAGAATGTCTCAAGAACAGCCGAGTTTATTCGACCAAAACAAGAAAAGATCAAGAAAACCGAACAGAACGTCGCGAAGATTTGACCAGACGAGGCTTGACAGGCTAAATCCCTACAACACTAGGCACGCTTACGACAACGAGCATGCATCTGACGCCAGGAACCCTTAAAGATAATCTCCGTCAAGGCTACTAGAACCTACCAACTTCCTAACCTCAGGGTGTTAGATCATAATGTATCCTAAACGTTTTGTTTGCGTGCGTTCACTTTTCAAAAAGTCATAGTGTCCCAAGATTTGTTTTGCATTTGTGCTTCCTTGTGTTGACTTATAAGGAGTGTTGTGCCCGTTACCGAAAAAAAGTAACGAAATAGCGTTACTCGTTAGTTTGGTAAAAATTAACGCGTTATTGAGCTACGTTACTCCTTTATAAACGTAACGAGATACCGTTACCGTTACTTTTCAAAAATAACGAACGTTACTTTTACGTTACTTTTACGTTACTTTTGTGTTCGAGTACATATGTTTGGCAGAGATGTGTTGGCTTACAAACATGCCTTCGGTCTCGTGAAAGAGAAAACTATTCAATATTAGCCCACCTGCTTAATATATTAGATTATGACCATGGTCGACATGTTTCCGGAATGCGTTAATGAACTTATTAAGAAGTTCTGGGAGCGCTAGCACTGGCATAAAGCAACGAGGTCAGTGAAACATCAGCAAGTTCTAAAAAATACCCGTGATCTGTGAACATTGTGAAAAGCGGGCTGAAGAGAAATTATAATCGAGAAACGTACTCACATTGATGTGCTTTTTTAAGTTAGAACTAGACGTTTTTGATGCGCGAAGCAGCTTAATTTTCGGCATGCAGAGTAGGCGTTGAAACTGTAAATTATATGATTCCGTCTCCCTTAGTTGATATATTTCCTTCAATCCTGGCCGTAGCGACGGAGTTTCGTTATTCATGTTCATCTCACACGTAGAATGAGTCGCAGATGGTAGTCAATCGGCTTTTATAAACTACGGCATGCGAACGGGGACTGCTGGAACACAACCAGCCAAACAACACCCCTCATCTTTACGCCGGTTTTACTAACAGTCCGGTTCATACTATTACCAGAGACTGATTTACTTCACTATGTGAAACAGGACACCGGTTACCAGCAGACTGGTTATAATCACTTGCTGCCTCTTACCAGCAGTAGCTCTTAGTTTTTGTGAAAAAAATAAAAGGTTTCGTGTTTCTAAGTTTTCTTTCCAGGTTTAAAACTTTTTTATCTTTTTATTGTGACCTTAGTGAAGTAAAGACTAATCAAGCGAAAGATTCTTCTGTGTACAAAAGTGGGTCAGGAACTTTCAGGCAGCGAGGGGGAGAGCGAGGGTAAAATATTCCACAAAGGGTGTTTTATGTTTTTTTTTGTAACTAGAGGAACGAGCAAATCGCTTCGCCACTAGTTGTCCACTGTTTTAAACGGATGTCTCACTCTTCCCCCCCCCCCCCCCCCCCGCTGTCCACCTCTGCTGCACAAAGCAGAGGGGGAAGAGGAGGGAGGGGAGTGGGCTGTAACGCAGTCGTTCGTTCAAGCCTTGTGAGTGGTGACTCTATAAAAAAAAAAGTGGACGAACGGAATTAGCTGGTAGCAGAAGGTTTGTTTCGCCTTCGAGAAGCGAGATAATGTCGCCTTTAATGGATGTCTCTTTTGGTGAGAAAGGTTTTTTTTAAGTTTATTGTGACGGATGCTGGTTCCGTGCAGCGATAAGCTTGTGCAGGCTTTTGAGATGGGTGGGTGAATAGATGGACTGATAAGCAGAGCAGAGAAGCTAGATCCTCCATTGAGCTTAGTGACCTAAATTTAGTTCTCCTAACGTCTCCAGTTTTATGCACAAGATTGTGTATTCCAAACGTTAGATCAGGCGCCGTGACCTTTTCCAAATACCTAATGTATTTCACCAGTTTTGGTCAAAAGCAACGAGTAACGAGTAACGTAATTCGATAGCCGATACCGTAAAAAAGTAACGAAAATACTTTACTCGTTAGTCATCCAGAATACTAACGAGTACGTTACTGCGTTAGCGAAAAATGTAACGCGTTACCAGTAACGTCGTTACTAGTAACGCGTTACCTCCAACACTGCTTATAAGACCCCCCCCCCCCCCCCCCTTTTCTCCTCCTCTTATTTCCTCAGGGGTTTCGGCGGACGCCACTGCCGCCGGCAGTTGCGAATAGTGTGAATGGAAGATTGCCTTGAAACTCAAGCGCGCACATAAGGAAGGTTAGCGACTGCGTAAACAAAGCGAGGGAAGTCTTTTTTTTTTACATGTTCTCTCCAAATGCTAATGTGAGAGTTAGTGAATGACTCTCTCCAAACTCCAGATGTTTGGTTAGCGTGGTGAAACAAAAACTTCAAGAAAACGTCCTTGTGGTTGCCAAACTCTATCTGTATTCCTTGTGCATTACGTTACACGTGGATGCATGGAAATGGTAAGCCAATGTTGTTTGTTTTCCACCTCACAATGTTGAACACTAAGATAGCGACCCCCCGGACACTATACTTCCTTCTCTTTGTTGACGCGATGACCTTCCTTGTGTGCGCGCTTGAGTTTCACGGCAATCTTTCATTCGTACTGTTTGCAACGGCCGGGAGCAGTGGCATCCGCCTACACTTTTTAGGAAATAAGAAGGACGGGAGGGGGGGAGAGGTGGGGGTTTAGGAGGCCACACAATCAAACGAAAGGATGAAACAAAGCTTGGGACAGTATGACTCTCTGAGGAGTGGACGCACGCAAACGAGCTGGTTAGGAAACATCATAATCTAACAACCTGATATTGGGAAGTTGGTTGGTTCACGTAGTCTTGACGGAGATTATCTTTGCGAATGTTTGGCGGCGTATGCTCGTTGTCGGAAGCGTGTCTCGTGTTGTAGGGATTTAGCCTGTCAAGCCACGTCTGGTCAAATCTTCGCGACGTCATGTGCTGTCTTCTTGATCTTTTCTTGTTTCGGTGTGGTCGAATAAACTCAGCTGTTCTTGAGATTTCTTGTTGTGTTGTCGGTTTATTATTTTTTTTTCTTTCTGTCCTATGGTTTCACGTTATGACGACTTTCTGCGCTCTGCAATAGAGCAGCGCCGTTGTACACACTTTGTCGGTTCTAGGGAATATCTCTTTGGAACCAACGTCATGCGGCAAAGCCCCTTATAACGAAGAAGCTAGCTAAATTTGAGAGAAGTCGCTTTTCTCCATTGAAGGTCATATGCTACTCAATATTTTTCTCACCGGAAGTTAGTTCAAGTTACTGCGAGGAGTTAATCAGAACTTAAAAGTTGGAGTTTCTTTTTTTTTTTAATACTGACGTGCAATTTTGCTACTTCTAAAGAAAATGCTTAAAAATTAAACATGCTATAAACAAAAATAAAGCTTTAATAAAAATGTAATAATAGTTAATACAAAATTAATTTAATAAAAAATAAAAAAAATTAAAATTCATTAAAAATTTGACAAACAATTTTTATTTAAAATAAATAAACAACTTCAAATATTAAAAAAAGATGACTTAAAATTTTAAAAAAGTTTCTAAATTAATAGCGAAACTACCAAAATGGCTAAGCAAACACTTTTTTTTTTGTATTCGTAAGTTGCATTTCAAGACACACATTTTGATATATTTTGCGACGTTTTGCATCGATTTGTTTCTTGGTAAATAATTTGTTAAAGTGTCTCTAAAACGTGTTTTAGTGTCGTTATAGTGTAGCATAGAACTATTTAATTGTAATTTTTATTATTTGGTGTTCATGTTGTAAATTTTGAATAATATATAGACCATAATATACAACTGTGTGCCTGCTTTGGTTTGACATTGGCGGCTGTGCAAATTATCATAGTAAAATCTCGGCGATGTCCACGCCTCGAGCTTCTCAATTCCATATATCTAGGAAAATGTTAACTACGGCTTTCACTATAGCCTGAATGTTCCTCCTAAAAACATGGTTTTTAGATATATTTGTTACAAAGATGTCATAAATATGACCCGGAAAGTCATTGTACGACCTCACGTGGATACCCCACGTAAGATGCCCTTTCCTATATAGACTACAGTCTTCGGCCGGTGTAGTCAGTACCAATAGTGCCAAGACTAAAACCATCATCACGTGACTGAGACGGCGTCAAGGGTCCGCTTGTCGTCTTTGCGGGCGTTTCTACGGCCAACCGCCAAGATCACGGTAAACCGTAGCGTTACGTGACCGCTTCTGTGGCGTGTTTTGTTGCCGTGTCGGAGTCTCCTCAATTCACGGGGGGGAATGGGGCGCCAAACAGATAAGCGGAGGAGCGTTCCAGGTGCCCCATAGTCACTGACCGCAGTGATGGCGGTAACACGTTACAAGTAACTGCGTTACCGGTAACGCGTAACTTTTTTTTCGCTAACGTGAAACGTACTCGTTACTTAAAAAAAAAAAAAAACCAAAAAAAACACTAACGGGTAACGTACTTATGTTTCTTATTTGGAATAACGGGTGACGGAGTTACGTTACTCTTCACTTTTTTTTTCCAATTCAATTTTTCGTGTTTCTAGGCTACAAGCTATGCAAATTTTCGAGTGTTTTGCGTTTTTCTTTTTTTTTTCTCTTCTGAGTATTTATGTGAAAACGTAAAAAAAAGTAATTATCTTCAGTTCCGGCATAGACAAAATATTTTTTTTCAATATGGCGTTTATGCATATTTGTAACGTCAAACAAGTAAAAAGTGTTAATTCATAATTAAAGTAACGCAAAAGTAACGTGCGTTACTTTTTATCGGTAATGTTAACGCGTTACTTTTATTTTTAAGTAACGTGGGGTGATAACGCATTACTTTTATTTGCGAGTAACGAGTAACGTATTTCGTTACTTTTTTCGGTAACATCTACCTCAGGTAGCCCGTCAGAGAAATGCCCAACTTGGGCAAAGGTCTGGCAAACGTAAGAGCCCAACTTTGGCCCAGTTAGGTTTTGCACCATAGCGTTCATCAGTGCCAAAGTACGCTGCCTAACTATAGCCCTAGTTGGGCGATACTAGGGCATGCCAAAGTTTGGCTTTCCTCTGGTACCCCACAGGAGTGTCGAAGTAGTGCCACACTTGAGCCATAACTGGCAAAGCAACGCCTAATTTGGATATTTCGGACATGCCAAAGTTTAGCTTTTCTCTGGTCCGCCACAGGAGTGCTGAAGTAAGTGCCACTCTGGTGCCATAACTGCTAAAGCAACGCCTAATTTGGGTATTTCGGGTATGCCAAAGTTTGTGAAAGTCTGTGAGGGAAAGGAGTGTCTGGGGGATGCTGTCAAATGCTCTAAACTAACTTTGAAAACAAAATCGTCCCCGCCAGTATTTTATCTTAGTTCCCCCGGGTGTGAAGCGGGCGCAATAGCACAGAGACACTGCCACTCTCGCTTTTTGTTATCGTTAGGATTTCACAGTGCTCAATCACAATGCAAGACGCGCACAGAGCTACGCTCGCTCTTGCAATGCGCCGCATAATAATGATATATGTTGAGGAGACGTGCGCACATTAATCTCGCGCAGCGCTTGCTCGATGACAGCAGTTCCTGCAACGTCGAACCAGTCTCACTGCGCGTCCCGATATTGGCGTGTGTACCTACGCGCGAATACAAATATTCGTAGAAATCTGCGTTTGTAAAGCCTGTTCCAGCCGCGGCAAAACATTCAGCCCACCTTTGGCCTAGAGAAATCAAGAGACAACCAAAATAAAATCTAAAAGTTGCGAGAAGAATAAAACTTAATTGCTATTTAATTAAGTTGCAGACCACCCGCGTACATCCAATACCTCATCAGCCGAGCTGCAAGTCAGTAAGCCTAGTTCGGGCACTTGTTTGGCGACATTGGCCCGTAGCTGCCTGATGACAGCCGAACTATCAGAAAGCGAAGCTTATAACTTCGGCACTTGTGTGGCAACTTGAGCCCAAACATACCAGATGTCAGCCGAACTACAAGACAGTAAGCCTAATTCTGGCACACCTGTGGCGATTTTGGCCTGAAGGTGCTTATGACAGCCGAACTATCAAAAAGTGAAGCCTAACTTTGGCATTTGTTTGGCGATTTTAGCCCAAAAATGCCAAATATCAGCCGAACTGCCGGGCAGTAAGCCTAACGCTGGTATTTGTTAGGCGATTTAGGCCCAAAGATGCCAGGTGCCAGCTGAACTACCAGGCAGTGAAGCCTAAATTTGGCCCTTGTTTCGCGAATTAGGGCCAAAATACCCAGACTCTTGCCAAGGAAGGTCAAGTTTGGCTCTACTTTGCTTCTTCCAGCTTTTCAATCCCCTAAACTTCCTGACAAAAGCCAAATTTTGACCGAGAACTCTGTGCTACCTGAGACACCACTGCTGACAGGAACTGCACGGTAGGGAGATCCTTCAGTTGGCCCGCTTCCAACGCGAGCTTCCCACCATCAATTGAAAGTTTTAGGAATCCGTTCTCGAACATCCGATACGGTACAATGGGCCTTCCGGTACGAACTGCGCATGTGCTACCGCAGGAGGCTCGCACGTGCGCAGTGCGTACCGGAGTTCCCATGGTACCGTATCGGATGTGCAAAAACAGTTCCCTGAAACTCCCTAATAACGCTCTAGCGTACATTCACATCCAAAGCACGGCGACAGGGAACGAGTGCGTGTTAAGTGCCAGGCATCCGATAGAGACGCCCGCCTTCCCTTCTTGTCCTGCCAGTAAGTATAGTAATAGTGGCCACACATCTCCTTCTGTCTTGAACCAGTGCACCGGGACCCGGACACAGGGAGGATGGAGGAGAAGCTAATCAGCGAGACCATGGGGCAGATGAGCTTCGAGCCCTGCAAGATGCGGGACGGAGCGGTGTGCGGGGACTTCGCGGAGATCAACCGGCCCTGCGTCGGAACCCCCGGTACACGCCGGGAAGTTGAGCTCGAGCACGGGGAAGTTCAACGGAGGCCTCTCATCTCCAAAAAACGCGCAACCCGTGCAAGTTAATAGAGAGCTGGAAACACACGCTCGATAGAAATTGTCCACGCTTTCGCAACCCCTATCGAAGGTGTATTTCAAACTGTATTCGACTTGCACAGGTTGCGTGTCTTTGGAGCTGTGAATGACCCCTTAATTACTTGCATCTCTTCAACAAACCATGTCGAAGTTTAAGTTTGTACTTTGTGTTAGTATGGACATTTAAAATGTATGCTTTTTTATATTGTATTTTAGCAGCCAGAAACCTCCAGTTGTAGCATTTGTTAAAGTTATTATTTGCAGTATTAACTTCTTTATGTTTCTTCTTATGGGCTTTGAGCACACCGAAGTTCCGAAGGAGTTTGACTGGGAACAGTGTATGGTTTAATTCACACGTCGCTATAACAGGCGCCACCCAGCACTCGGAACGCGTGGACACCGTGACCCAGGGCACTTCTCCCGAGGGTGAGTGACTGCATAAAGTATAAAATATTTTGCACAGATATTCCAAAATCAAACAATTAGCGTGTGTGTGTGCGTGTATGTACCGTCAAGTTTTTCAAATTATTTCCCTTCCCTTGATGTCGCTTGGCAGGAAACTTAGAGAGATAGATACACCCACTAAATTCTGTTTTCACTCATTCTCTCAAATTATGACTACGAAAATGTTTGTGCGTTTACTTTCTCGAATATCATTCTTTGAGAATTCACAGGCATGCAAGCTACGTAAAGAGCTACTAAGAAAAAAAGTTGCGACCTAAAATGCACTATATATAATGGACATGAGCATGCCATGAGCATGACATGAACACATAATATTAGCATGTGAAACGTCATGCTTGTAATTTCAAAGCGCCAAGTTCATGTTTCAGCGAAAATGTTTTCTTCTTTTAATGAGAAGAAAACATTTTCCCCCCTCCCCTCCGCTCCGCCAAGAAAAAAAAGTGTTTTAGAATTGTTTAGTGTCTTCTCGTATATATTGTTTTCTGTGACTGTATGCGGTGCATTTCGTAAAAGTGAACGGCCGGAAAGTTTTACACAGCACGTGCTTTATCAGTCACTTTCTTTGAACACTAGGCAACGCTCACACGCAACGTTCACGCGCAGCGTTCAAGCGGCAGATTAAAGTGTTGCAGATTTTCCCGACAAATATAGCAGAGAAGTTCATATCACGTCACGTGACCACGTCACTGCAACCCCAAATCACGTGACCTTAATTTCCCCGCCAAATGTAGCTGGGAAATTGACGTCACAGCTTAGCCGTCACATCACTTCAAGTAACAATAATATCCCTGCAAAGTTTGAAGGGGAAATTGAATTACACGATGTCATGGTTCGGGATCAGCAAATTCGCTACTTCCCGGTCTTTGTCAGTATGATCAAGCTTGTATACATTTTTACGACGAGAACCATTATTAGCGACGTTTCGCTGCAGATCCCCGGGTGTGTTTTCCTCTGCAGAATTGCCGTGGCTGAAAAGTTTATCCGCTAATTAAAAAAAAAAAAAAAAAAAAACCGTTCTTGCTGTACTTACGGGGAAAGTTAGGCCGTCAAATTGTTGGGGGGAAATTTTACCTCTAACTATAGCGGGGAAATTTATCGACTAAAGTTTTTCGGGAAACATTCTCAGATAAATGTGTCGGTGTCGCGGGACGTCATCTGACGCCATGGTTGCATGGTTAGTGTACGGCGTGATTGTGTGTAGTCACGTCCCAATTTTCTCAGCTCCAGTCCCGTCTCATTTTTCAGCAGGCCGCTGGGCCGGCATGCACAGCTTGTACTTAACTGAAGGGCCAAACAGTATTTGAAGCGCATCAATCAATCGCTCGACCTATGGTCTTTTATAACAATATCGTAGCTACATCTTGACTGTACATGCGTATATGCTGTTGTCGTACCGAAGAATGAGTCAAGTTTCAGGATCACGTGCCAAGCTGCCAACTAGCAACTTTCCATCGAGTCCCTGGTCAAAATTGTACCTGTTGTGCCGTAAAATAAACAGCCCCTCTTTCTTTATATTTGTGCTCCATCCAGCTGACCAGAGCGAGGACAGTGATGAGGATGACAGCTACCTCGAATCAGACGAGAGGTGAGTGATTTTCTCTTCTCAGAATGTGAGATATTGTAAACGTTTCAATGGCCACATTTAAGACCGATCTCTAAAATAAATCACAACTTCAGAGATAATATATAAACACCCCAATACATGTTGGATCAAGACAGGGACTAACCAGGGGTTTTCCCTAGGAATTAATAGGGGGGGGGGGGGGGGTCTTAATTTTCAGGGGTCTGAGAGGGCAGCAGGGAGAAGAGGGGAAGGGGAAGGCACAAGCAGGGCCAATTACTTTTTTCTTTATTCACTTCACTCCTTTCCCGCCAATGTTTTTTGCGTATGGTTCAAAGATGCAAACGTGGTGTCTGACAGAGTTTGTAGAACTCTACATTCCAAATTCCAGTTTAAATATTTAATTAAAAATACGTAATTTCCTTCAGAAAGCATAAAGTAAAGCAAAAAGCAACGTCAGACAATATCAGTCACTTCACCAATACTCTGATACCGCAATGAATGTCAATAACGAATATATATTTGAGTGAAGAAGAACCTGCCAGCACGAAGACCGTTCTTCTATTTCGAGGAATCGCCACCGAGAGCCAAAGCTTTCCCTTTGCCTTGCGAACTCATATCGAAGGAAATCATCCTTCGGTACAAGAAAAGAGTGGCAATAAACATTATTAAATCATAGTCGCACCCTGTCTTCCGACGTAACATAGAAGACGACAATATGAAGTACAACCTCTGGTCCCACATTGACCAAAAGTTCTAAACAAAATTTGTATGTACTTCCTATTAATTACAAATGTTACACACGCTTATAATTTAACTTTTTATTTGCTTCGAAACAAATATTAATGATCCTAGCTTTAGAGTCAACTTTTTGTTTTATGTGCTATGCCAGAAAATATTTAAACTTGCGGAGAAAAAAGGTGAGATAGGGGGATACGTAAAGCAACAACGAGCAAGTATGCACCAAAAGACCGGAAATAAAGCGAACCTAGACAAAAAACGTCGGGGCTCCCATCCTCGCTGGGCAGGTGGTTGGCCAGTGAAGCTGTGGTATCACCTGCAACGATTGCCCACTGCACTGTGCCAAAGGATTGACAAAATAAAAGTAAATGCACGGTACCAAAACGTTATATATATGAAAGGCTAGGGACGTCAATCCCCACGTCGCAAGCTACCGACGCCGCGGCAGCTTCCGCAACAGTAATCTTTAAGGGCCATACGCACATTCGCGTCTGAGCGCGGTGCGTTCCGTAGCGGCAAGCTGACGCGTTGCGTTGCGAAGAGCGCTTGCGCCAAACTTGTACGCACAGTTGCGTTGACACGCAGTCAACCGCAGTCAAGAGCCAATAAGAACGCGTTATCGTCTCTAGCGGCTCACCAATAGTAAGCGAAATCCAAGGCAACATGGCGGCGCACAGCGACAGCATCGAAGTGTTCGATCTTGGGACAATCCCGCCGGCTTCCTCCACGTTTTGTCAAGCTTGAACCATCGCAGCCTCGGAAAATGCACTTCCCACCGCTCCCCAAAACGAAAAAGCAAGTTCTGCGGGCGGCGAACCGGATACGTCTCGCCGAGTCGGCCGAGTGGCGCGAGCGGACACGTCTCCCTCCTCTCCTCTCTCTGGGCTTCTGATTGGTCGAACTAGGTCGAACGCGCCGCAACGCTTCGGAAAGTTGAGCGAGTCTCTACTCGCTTGCGTCGTGCTGCGGAGCCTTGCGGGAAGGCGCGCGTCGCCCCGCAAGCGACCGCTCCTGGGCGCAAGGACGCCGCAACGCACTCAAACGCGTTCAAACGCGAATGTGCGTATGGGCCTTTACCGTGAAACGTATGCGTTGAGCGCTACGTGCTTTGCATTGTTATCAGGAGCGCCTTATCATCAATTATGTGGTTCGGATGCTTTTTTTTTGTACTTGTTCTTGATTGAAACGAATGCTACGCTGTATGTTGTGAGCGTGATATGCAGTTTTTGCTTCACTCGTTGAAGATTTTTTTTTTTTGCGTCAGGGCGCCGACACGAAAAAATCCGACCAACATGTCATATACAGCATCGCTGGAAAAAACAACCCTACACCGCCGCACCAGTACACATAAGTACACGCGGACAAAAGTTAAACACACGCTCCTATGCATCTGTTCACATCCCGCCAAGAACATAACGAAACGCACAACAGACAGTCCAAACCGTGTATGCTCAACACTGATGAAACGCCGAGAAGATGCATATCAGAGCTCTCCACTTTGCGATAAAACCCAGACGATGCATGCGAACCGAGACGCTCGCTAAGAGACTTTACTCTGTTGCTGACTGAGTCCGACCGTATCCGGCGCTACAGTCCGTTTGAGCCCATCAAGACCAAAACTGTATCTCCACGTCGCTCGCTGCCTTTGTGTGTTGGCTATGACGGGTTGAACCAATTGCGCACGGAGAAAAGCGCAGGATCACGGTTCATTCACTGTGCATAGTTGATTTAGCCGGTAATAGTAAACATAACCAGCGCCGCGACGATGCTAACAGTCGCATTGCACTTGCTAACCTTACAAGCACACTTAGTTCTGCCAATGTCCTTAGGACGTCCTAACGTTCCATGGATGTTCTGTGCACATTCGTAGGACATATGCGCTGCTTGGGAAGTGTCTTATCCACAGCGAAGCACAAGACGCCCATTGAGGCTGGTTGACTCCCCGCTGTCTAAACAAACAAACAACACGATTCCTTTGTAAAAAAAAGTTATTAAAGAGTCAGTTGTCTTTCCACTTTTCTCTAGCGCGACATTTTCTAATGCACCCACAATTTTTTTGTTTTGTTTTGTTTTTATATATTTGTATTAACGCGGTACGCGAGAACGGGAAAACCTCTACGTTGTTCTCCTTCACGTCAATGAGAGGAGGAGCCAACGAGTTAAGAAGCGTGGAGGAGAAGCGACAAAACGGCTCGTGCTCTGATGTCACTGCGACTTTAGCTCCATATAGGAACTATTTTTAAAGGGGTCATGAAACGATTTTCCTACTTCTTCCTCCTTAGCTTTAATCCTCAACTCAAATGCGAATTGTGAAATCACGTGGTCGTGACATTCCTTCGGCACCGGTGCGATGACTCCTAGCTTCCACCGTGCTTTTTATGCACACCATAGAACTTGTCATTCCCCAGTGACAATAAGTTCCGTCAGGGCACTCATAGGCCACGAACGCGAATCCAAATATTCGTCGACGGATTGATTGTTGACGAGCGCATACGTCCGAGTGACGCAGATCTCGTGTCCAATGCGTGAGCTGGGCTCTGCTGACGTCAGTTTGGCGCCGGTGACGCGCTTTTGGAACCGCGGATGTATCATAGTGAAAAGGCGGAGAGCTTTCGAAGGCAAGAAGGTACAAAATAGTTCGCTATATTTTCAAATGTTCGTACCGAAAAGCTGGTTTTTGACTTTCTAGCCTCTTTCTTTTGGTCAACTAAACGATATGCGATTAGTAAAGTCCCAATTTAAAATCATTCAACCCAACCCAAAATTCGTTTCATGACCCCTTTAAGCCTACACGCTTAAGAAAAAAACGGTTTCGTGCAAAATAAGTATAAAATTTTTGGTTTCAGTTTTCTTTTTTTTTTTAATTTAGCGGAAGATTTTCTTGAGGGGGTGCCCTCAAACCCCCCTGCCCCCCTCTCCAGGGGGTGGGCAGGGAAATCACTGGGACAAACACGGGAATACTGAAAAGGCTAAGTAACTTGTCTTGCTGCGTACTCTGCCAAGATTATCCTTGACTCTCCCGTTTAGAACCCAGTCTCACGTTTGCTTAGGACCCTAAAACTTTCGGTAAAAAGAAAGAAAGACAAAGGGTTAAAGAGAAGAAAATAAACATCTTTGTTTGTACCAGCAGAATCTAAAAACCAGGCGCTCGACCCAACTGGTGCTTTTGTGTCAGCGCCCGGCGTTTAAATGTTCGAGGTTTTATTAGTCAGTTCTCACGGAATTGAAGCTTTGCCTTGAAATTTCACGGCAAAAGCTGAACATAAAATGCAGCTTAGATAAAACATTTTGGTCTCTACTTAGAGGACTCAATTTTCTTGTTTCACTGTGCTGGGCGCCCCAGGATTGATGCCGCTTTATTGCGTGTAGCAACATAATAACTGCACGAGAGGCTTCACCTACATTATACAATCTTTGAACGACCAACGCGCCGAGGCGCATTTAATTATGCACAGATTTTTTAGAGTAAATGCATCGTCTGAAGAGGCATTAGAGTAGAGGAGGCTGCACAGTCACAACGTGGTAAACGTTAAAAAAAGAAACAAGCAAAAAGTAACCCTTACATATAGCTAGTACACAGTGATCTAAAAACTAAACGGTGTACTCTAATGAAAAAAAAAAAAAGCTTAGACGTACGCTTCGCTCATTAAAAATACAGCTATAACAATTATGTTTTCACGATGCCATTAAAGGGACCATGAAATGACCTTTTTACTTTTGCCAGATAACTTTTACATTAAACCGTCAATGTTCACTGAATGCCGAACAGGCATCCGTTTTCGTCTTGGTTTATTAACTTCTACACAAAAAATTAATAAAATATCGACTTTTTCTTTCTCTCCAACTGACCGCAAAACAAGCTGCGGCGTAATTTTGACGGTCGTGACGTACCCTGTTTCCGGAACCGGAAGCTCTCTCGGCAGTAGATGGGAGCGTTAGCGGCGGCGAGTTGGCGGTGTGCCGGTAGGTTTTACTGCGCTGCTGGCGCTGATGTCACCGACGTATTTTCGAAATCGGCGTCTCTCATCGCCGCGATAGGCATGGACACATCGCAGCTGAGCGAAATTCAATGAGATATGTTGCGCTACAGCGACAGCATGGGACTAGTCCCATACGCCGGTATGCCTGTTGGGAAGTGCGGCGAGTCTTCCTGTGAAGGCTCCAGCCCAACTGTCATTGTTGGTAAAAGGCGGCCCGTGTCAGTCAATTCCAAAGCGACGTAGATGGAAACAAATTGCCGCGGCGTTTTTCGCGGCCTCGGAGATGCAGGAGCGAGCCGACGTTAAAAAAAAAGATATGTTTGAACTACGACAGTCTCAGCAAGAGCCACGTAAATACCTGTTCACACTCGGAGCGGACGCGCGCGTTTGATGGAAGTGCTGTATTCGCGCTGTTGGTAAGCGCTTCGGGATCGATCTTTTACGATTGCAACTCGATACTGACGTGACACTCGGCAAAGGAAGGTTGGACCGGCATTGCACGTAGCTCCCACGAACTGTTATAGCTCGACAGTGACGTGCAGTCGTGTCAGAATAAAAAATGGCATACTAATAACAAAGTGTACATACCGTGTTACGAAGGTAATCCATACGGCGTTTATTTGAGCTCTATATCACACAAAACAAGAAGATAGAATCGACGAGAGTCCCTTTTCGACGACAGTGTTCATCAACACTGCATCGGAAAACAAGGGGAAGAGATTGACCTCACCTCTTAATCTAAAACTGAGGTCAGCGATCAAACTATAATACGGGAAGGGTCCACAAGGGTCGCCCGGGCACAGTGGCGTCACGAGGGTCAGCGGTACCCGGGGCGGTAGCCCGCCGTGACACCCCCCCCCCCCCCCCCTTCTCGTGGCCCGCCGCAACACCCCCCTGAGCGCTGCACCCGGGACGGTCCGCCCCCCCCCCCCCCCCCCCCCCCCCTTGTGACGCCACTGCCCGGGCATATTCCATTCAGCACGCCAGCCGGTCGTGGCCAGACGGTCTTGGCCAAGTACCGTTGAAGCAACGCTGTTCCGAGTCGGAGTGCCTGCTAGGCCGCTAGGCCTATCCGCCAAGCTCGCTTGGTCAGAGCCGGTGAATTCGTCGCCGTTGTAACTTTTCTCGGGTGTTTGTGGATCCAGCGTTCTTGTTCGTCGTGGTCTGTCTCAAGTACTTTTTTCTTGCTGCTTGAAGTCGGGACGCGCGAGAAGCACACGTAGAAAAATAAACGTTCTTTGGTCGTCGCGAAGTAGTAACTGAGCAAACTGAGCGACACAGTCGGCCCGGTCGGCCCTTACTGCGCAGGTGCAGTAGTTGCTTCGTTTACCACACGATAGATGGCGCTTGGCTCTCAGCATTATCAAATTTGGCAATTTTCGTCACATCTTTAATTATGCTGCAAAATGTGGATCTGAATATTATTTAACAAAACTTTTAGGAAACACTCGCCGGCTATCTAATGTTTACGATCGCGTTGCTGGTGTGGTAGGCTCTTACCCAATAGGCGACGTGGATTCGGCTGACGTGCTGCGTTTCCGCGGATGCATCGCAGTGAAAAGGCGGAGAGCTTTCAAAGGAAAGAAGGCGCAAAAGAGTCCAGTTTTTTTTTAAAAGTTCTATAGCCAAGAATTTTTTTTGGCTCCCTATTTTTGTGTTTTTGTGTTTCTTTTCACACCTTTTACGACGATCGGTGGATGAAATTCGATTTCAGAATCGTTTCATGGTCCCTTTAAGTAGCTTTTTCTCCAATAAAACTCGGAACAAAGTAACTGTTGAATACATTTAAATGAACAGACCTTTTTTAGGACTGTATCAACATGGAGGAGTCTACGCTGACTTTCAAATATATATAGACTTACACATAGCAGTAATTGTCGTAAAATATGTTATCTAACAGTCTGAGACAGAGGCATTTTTGTCTCTGAATTAGACGTATTTAGCACACTGGTTATTTACCTTTAATTCTATTTATCAAATCACAAATTCCTGCAACAAATCTATCAGCACGATTCTGCATGTTTTTCACTCTGATTGTCTAAGTTTTGTATCAAGCGCATTATACGAAGCTCTATTCTTGTGTGCACCGATCTTAAAAAAAAAAAGAAAAGCGCAGACGGATGCTGCTTTCTTTATGACGTCAGAAAATGACGCCTTCGTGTTGACTCTAATGGTGAAGTTATTTCTCTCTGAGGATTCGGGGACGGGGCTACTCCTGCAGATTTTCTGTTGCTCCAGTAAAATAATTGTTGTCCATATTTTATTATTAAAATAAATGATACGATCGAGAATAAAATTGAGACGGCTGCAGCTTTATTAAATGATTCAAAACTTAACGTCACAAAAAGGCCCAGGTGATGTCCAAGCATGAATATATGGAGTTTTAGTGGATTCTTCTGACTACCCGATAACAATACCAGCACTCCGTCGGCGCCTTTTCACATGAATTGTACTGTCGTCGCGAATCGTTACTGGGTAACGTTATCGGGGTTATTGGAAGGATCTACAACGATTCTCTAAAGCCCACGGGAAAGAGGGTTCATCCCCGTGGCAGTAGCTTTCTTTCCGCGACCTCCTTTCACCAACGTGTATTCCTGTCTTAATGCGGAACAGCTTGGACGACCGGAGCAGCTACCACGCCATGGACAACTACTTCGCGCACAAGTTCCTGCAGGACTTCTTGGTCCGCATGACACGCGCCGACGGCCGGGAAGGGCGGCGCGAGGGCGACGGTGCAGACCGGGCGCCACGAGAGCCTCTAGACGCGGCCCTGGTGCAGGCGTACTCTGAGCACGCCATGCGGGTCTACCAGGCCATGATCAAGCACATCGACACCCTGGGGACGGCCATGGCCAACAAGTTGAGTCATGTCCGCTCGGAATCGGTGGAACTAGAGCCGGCCAGGAGGATTCAGGTGAGTGGGAGAAGGACACCGGGAATGTCCCTTGCGGGCAGGGACATCTAATGGTCGAGGCCGGTTTCAATAAACAGAGGTTACAAACAAAGCCATGGGTTGAACACCGCGGTACAAGTGAAGAGGGCCTAGTTTTCATCTGAGCGAGCAGAGTTGGCTCACGCACCCACGAGCTCTTGGGTCCTTACTGCCCCGAGGTGCGACCGTCACATCAATTATAAGTCGTTCTTTAATTAGTTTAGTCATTGAAAAAGGTGGGAAGTTTATCATCTTAGTGGGCTTGCAGTCTCGATGACAAGGGGGCTACCACAGCTTTTTTTCTACAAATGCCGTTTTGGAATATGATAACGATTGCATTCGGGTCATTCCATCTCAAACGTCCCAAACGTCGCGCTTGCGAATTTTTAATTAAAAAACAAAATCCAGGCCTTTGGCTTTTAGGTTGCAACCTTTCTTAAAATAATTTCGTCAATATTCTTTTTATAGCGTGAGTATGGTTTGAATTTTTAAAATGGGTTAAAACTACGCATCAATCAATAACTGAATAAAAATCAAAGTTTTCCCGAAACTGCTTCACAATTTGTTTTATATAATGTGAACGGCTTTCAGCTTGCTATGTTGTGATAATTATGCAATTTTATTGTTAATACATTTTTAAATCAACAAAATACACATAAATTATAACTTTTCACAATATTTATTTTATTATCGCTTTTGCGCCTTGCAATTAAAATTTTTTTTTTGGTTGGAATCCCTGTAGATGTATTACCAATAAAAAATGTTTGAAACTGTACAACAAAACACTGCACCGAAAAAAAGACACCTAAATTTGTAAAACAGTTTGATTTGCTGCCTTGACAGCCCTCTGTTCTACCCTGAGGTGGTCCAAGTAGAAATACGAAACATAACGTCTTCACAAGAAGAGTTCATTGTCATTCATTTCTGAAAGATTTATCAAAATTGCTTTCGTCTAAATTAAAAAAAAAACTAAATATTGAATTTGTGCCCCCACGTCGCAACCCGGTCTGGTTTCTTAGCTCCTCTTCCCCTACAGCACGCCACTGTCGACATTGTAGCCGGATGAAACACACAATTGCTTGTCTTGAGTGGAGTGTCTATTACAAGTAGGCGCAGAAAAGTTGCATTGTCGTATAGACTTTTCTAAAAAGAAGGGCTCCTCTCCGGTGCCATTTTACGGGTTCGTGCGTATAGCGCGTGATTCGCTCGCTTTCCGAAGTGACGAACATGCGCATGCTGGGCTGAGGAGATCGGACGCTTGGCTGAGGACATGTAAATAGTGGAATGGTGTATAGATATTCATGAGAAAAGGCTTGCTTCTGCTTCCGTGACTTTCCAATCTCTGCGATTGCAACTGTCGTCTGCGGTGGAGTCCTCTTGTGATCTAGCACGGCTTGTCACATCTGCAGTTTTGTTTTATGAGTTGCCGCGCAGCATATTCACCAGCAGGTCAGTTGTTTCATACCGCAATTTGTCCCTCTTGTCAGTATCAGGACACACGTAAGCAGCAGCGTAAAAGTCCCGTGAGTAGGTGGCATTCAAACGACCTGAACTATATGGTGTTGAACAGATCGCAGTAGCCCCATGTTCTTGGTCACGCGGCGGTCGAAGGCTCACGCCGCGCTGGTCTTTTCTGCTGATGTGAGTTTCATTGGTGAAATTTCTGAATGAGGATAAGCCTAAAATCTATTTTAAAAGTGCAAATTCTTGTGCTTTTGAGTAGGACGTGAATCCAGCACGTAGCGTTCAAGGTGATGCTGGCTTGAAGTGATGAAAACTCCGTGTCCCTTTGGACGGGGACCGTTGAGCTGAATCATGTAGTTAGTCGGGTTCGTTTTTTTTTCTTTAACTATTTCGTTTGGAACCCAGAGAATTGTTATACCTCCAATGTTATTTTTAGCACAGGTGAACAGCTGATAGGGCGTCATAATTCGATTTTGAAAGGAACTTTGAAGACTGGCCCTTACTTCCAAAAGCCTCACTGTTTCCTTATTCCGCGACAAGCACTCTTCCCATAAGATGTAGCGAAAAAATTCCACTCAGCGGAAATGCCGTAATCGTTGCAACTGAACAGAGCCGGTCAAACGTTAGGATGAGTAAACACGAGACAACTATCAGCCTAGTTCAGAAAATTAAGTAATAGGAATGTCCCACTTAGACTCATCAGCATTCGCACGAACCGCAGAATGACTGTCCCTGTGCCGATTGACCTGCTTCTTCCATCGTTATAGCACCGTATACACTGACGAAAAAGAAACTACTTTCTTGGGCCAAGTCCCGATCGCTCTTGTCAGTGGACAGGTCATTCGAAACAATACCCCTCATTTTCCTGTCCTTTCTTACAGTCGGTCCTTTCCTTTCAAAACCGTTCCATCTTACGATGTGCCGCAGCGGACGTTACGCGACACCGTAGCCAATTCAATTCTGTGTTAGTGTCACGTGACCTTCGAGAGGGGCGCATCGACGCGCGGGGCGCGGGTGTTGTGATGCGTGCACAACGCTGAATTGGCTGGGGACCTTTTTTTCCGGTGAGCTTTCGCGCATGCGTACATCCCTTCTCCTGGCATTGCTTCCCGCTGTCGCCATTATTGCAGGGCAAAGTTCCGGACGACCAAGATATTCAGCACCTATCTTTGCGCGTATTTCGTCTTTTTTGTCCATTCCTCATGGAGTACGTACTATCGGTCATAAATGGTAACGAAGATCAATACAACAGCACGATGTCAATGTATACTGACGGGCGGAGGCAAGTTGGTTTGTCTTCCATTTGTAGGTCGAAGACTACTCTGCAGACGGCACTCGTTACTGGAAAAAGGTCCATTGTTCGTAGAGTCCACTGCAGTCCGTGGTGAGGTGAAACGGAGCATAGTAGAGGTCTCGCTCTTTCGCCATCACGTTTCCTGGAGAGAAGACGCCCCTATCAGGAGATGCCGACGCCGATTGGGCATCAAGTTTCGGAGTGAGGGGAGCTGACATCGGGTGCAAAGGGCGCAACGTGCCCGCTATGCGGTAACGGCAAGTACAATTACGTTGTTTGCATTGCAGTCGGAAAGAAGGACGAGTGGAAGTGGCCGTCGCAGACCGCTACGCATCTTTAGCTGTAAACAGTGACTGTATACGCCAGGCAATTGCGAGTCAAGAATGCGCACTGCGCAGAACCCTCTGCGGAAATCACATTCCCGACCAGAAATGCGCGCGAAGCTTCTCAGCTCTCGTGTCAGCTCTCGTGTCAGGTGGCGTGTCGTGCGGTGAAAAGGCGCTAAGAAACAATGCCAGGTTGCGACACGGAAGCTCAACTTCAATAGTCTTTTATCGATTTAGACAAAAAATAATTTTGATTAAACTTTAGAAATACAATAAACTGTTCTTATAATGCCATTATGTTTAGATTTTTACTTGGACCACCTCAGGGTTTAATAGACGCTTAAGCAACAAAGCATACTTTTTTTTACAATTTTAGAATTTTGTTTGCCTGTGAAGTATTTTGTTGTACAGCTTCAAACATTTTTCATTTGTAATACACCTACAGGGCTTTCAACAAAAATGATTCAATTGCCAGGCACTAAGCAATAATGAAATATAAAATTGGAAGAATACAAATTTTGTGCATTTCTTGATCGTTACAAAAATAATTTAGCAATAAAAAGTGCATAATCATCGCAACATAGCAAGCTAAAAGCCATTAGAATTTCATAAAACGAATTGTGAAGCGTTTCGGAGAATATATTATTTTCCCTTAATTATTGAATGATGCCTACCTAAGTTTACGCCCATTTTAAAAATTCAAACCACGCACACGCAATAAAAAACAATTTGGGCGAATATATTTTAGGAAAAGGTTCAGCGCCATGGGGTAAAAAGCCACGAATTCTCATTTAAAAATCGAAAATGGACGAGCGCAACGTCTGGGTTGTTCGAGATGGAATGACCCATTTCAGTTGGCATAACGGTTTAAAGGTAGACCCATCAACAAGGAATGTAGTTGTGCTAGTTGGTGGTACATACTCTTTGGTGGGAACAGCGCCAAAAAGACGTAGGACCAGGACGTAGGACCCATCATTTCTATTTAGAGTACATGCCGTGGCAGAATTAACTCGAGGACTTCCGAGTGGGAGCTGTGGGGAGGCTATTCGCAACTCCAGAGGCGCAACGCCTCTCAGCGGGATATACGTGAAGGGCAGAAGCGGGTAACTACCGCGTATCCAAGAGCGCCGCAGAAATTGGCGCGGTCTGGCGGCCGAAATGTAAAACATGGGAAGGGGGATTAAATGCACCTTGTTGGAGTGGCGATTTTGCGAATGAGAATTGCGGATTTGAGATAATTCTCTCTCCAGGAGTACAGCGTGCGACCTCATTGTTCCTTGACATCCTTTAAAAAACTGACAATTGCTAAAGCGCGCCATCACTACGCCCGCGCAGCGTTCAAGACAAATCTGCGAGCCTACTGCGCGCTAGCGGCGTCCGATCCACCGGTTTCAGATAGATGGTTTATGGCACGATCCTCTGGGGCGAGTTTCTCTCGCCTTTCCCGCCACGCAGGTGCAGTTGTACGCGGACACTGCAGAGGCCTCGGCGAGTCAGCTGCGCCGCGTGGCCATGTCTTGTGCGTCGTGCGTGCTGTTGGACATGGCAGAGCCCGACGTCACGGTTCCCGCGGGTCTGTCGGAGCAGTACCTCTTCTGCAGGATCGTGTCGGCCTGCCTCAAGCTGCGGGACAGCTGGTGGAAGAGCGAGCTCTACCTGTCCAAGCACTTCCTCCGCTTTCTGAATCGGTGCCAGGTGGACCATTTTCTCCCGTCCTCGCGCCCGGAAACGCGGAACACCGCGGTTACTTAAATTAAATGTCTCCAAATTTCTGCTCGCACAGGATGGAGGAATGATTATGGCGGAACTTCACGAGGCAATATCTACCCTCGAAGCAATCAAGACTTCACCTTGGTTGCTTTTTATATATACAAAAATGTATACCAAGGGGAAACATCTCGCTCATTTACAACAACATGCTTCCTCTTGAATCTATGAATTCTCATAGACCTCTAGAATTAATGTTTAGGCAGTGTTTTTAATTTCAACAGGTTGTATATTTCGGGTGTTTCTCCGATCATCAGCCAACGTTTTCGTAAAACTAACTCTGGATGGCACAAAGAAAAGCACAGCTACCAAGTTATTCACTGTAGAGGAGCCAATGTAATCAGGTAGGATGGCGTTTTGAATACGTAACTCCTTAATTGCGTTTCCATATATCAAATGGGCTCACCCTTCACACGTGAGCCTCTGGTGGGATTAGAGCTCTCGCACGCGCAATACCCTACTCATTCTCTAAGGACAAGGGGAGGAGCGCAACAAATACGTTCGGATCACCTGGGCGCTGCGTTTATATAAACATGTAACGGTTTGGTGTAATCCGAGTTGAACAGAGGGGGTTTCTTATTTTTTTAGACGCGACGTTAACATGACCAGAAACACGACCTGCATTTATTGTCAGTACCATATTAATACATACATCTGCGCTAACTACACTCTAAAAAAAGCCTGTGCGTTTACTTTCCCGCAGGACACTCGGAGAGCCAATCACCGCAACTTACGGAGACAGCTGAGCAAATGACGATGCCGAAACATAAGTTTAGACCAAAAAACGCGGTCTGAGTTGTGACATTAAGCAATGCAAAACGTGACGCTTGCATTGCTTAATGTCACAACTCAGACTGCGTTTTTTGGTATAAACATATGTTTCGGCATCGTCATTTGCTGAGCTGCCTCAGTAAGTTGCGGTGATTGGCTCTCCAAGTGTTGTGCGGGTAAGCAGGCGCACAGGCTTTTTTTTAGAGTGTAGGATTCATCGCCTGTTTTTTTCGCTCAGAATCATGGCAGACAGACGAAAACGGCACCTCATTTTAGCCTGTGATCGATGTAGCATGCGAATACCTCACGTGTACGGTTGGCCGAAAGACTCATTATCTTGCCTGACGGAAGCCTTCTTACTCAGTGCCGCCAGAAAAAAAAAAAAACAGCGGTCGATAGAACCGGGTGTCGACACTACCCCACCTCAGACGCGACGGCGCTGTTCCTGTCCCTTGTCGCGTTCGTGTGCATCGTACCTATAATAGTATATGAGGCCTTAAAAGGGGTACGGAAACGAAATGACGTGACCGCGGGCTCTCTACCTCTCGCTTCAAAGTCGGCCAGCGAGAAGCGCAAAGCGTATTGAGCTCGTGACGTCAAGAGTTCCTTCACGTCCAAGGGTACAGTAGTTGCAAGCGTTGCCGCTTGGAGGCATCAACGTTTGACAATCTCATCTAGTATAATATATAAGAACTGTACGCCCTATGGCCTATACATAGCTTGCCCGCAACGTCATTCACGGCCATGCCGGTATTTTATGTGCCACGAGCGTTCGGTTCACCGTGTTAGTTTCACACCGCAGTAGTAGCTCGAGGAAACCAGCAAGTATAGACCCTTTTCATGGCAAACGCCACCAGGAGTTGTTTCAGTCTTTGACGTCCCAGAGAACTTCCGGTTCATAAAATGTATGAACAAAGCCCACCCTAACACCGCTGTTTGAAATGTTGATGAAACGTTTAACCCCCAATTCTCCAGGCGAACGCCAAAAGAACGCAGAACCCCCAGATATGATAAATATTTTCGAATACTCTTGTAAACCAACTTGCCTCCTCCAAGACGTTAAATTGACCAGCCGAGGGCCCTCGTTAAATCTCCAACTTTGATGTGCGTGTAGCGTTTATGCTTTCTAGAACTGGCGACATAGGCAAGCTCGACAGACTTGCAAAGACGGAGCTACCGGAAGTTGCTTGGGACGCAGGAGGCAGTTCATGTTTGTAAACAGCAAAAGGGTCTATAAATAACTGTTAGTGCGCAGCACAGCCGACACCTGAAAGATACGTATATAAGATATTCACTACACTTCATCTCACCCTAGCATGGACTAACCGCGAAGGCTGTGCTAGCGCGAGCGGCCAGCCTTGACTGCCTTGACTAGAGCACATGCTGCACGAGCGCTCGTGCAGTCGCCGCGGCTTCATTCAAAGCGACTAGCTCGCGCTTTTAGCACGCGCGGCTAACAATAGAGAGTTTTAGTAGATCGTTCCGATACCTCCGATAGCCCCGATAACGATACTATGCATGCACAAGGAAGGCAGTGGCGGAGTATCGTGATCGGCAGTATCGGAGGTATCGGAACGATCTACTAAAACTCTCTAATAGTCCATACTAGGTGAGACGAAGTATAGACAATTGCAAGCATGGTGCCCCACTGGTGCCCCATGCGCGCACGCTCGTGCAGCATGCGCGTGAACATAGCTTCGACAAGCTTGTAATTACACGGGCTTTCCCGCACGAGCAGAGACATGGCGGCGGCCAGTCGCCCTGCTTGCAATCGTGTATAGGTGCCATATTTGAGCGCGTTATACATAGTATTCTGGGGAACGAAGGGGAGGGGGGGGGGGGGGGGGGTATAGTTAACCATGCAGATGTCGCCGCATCCTCAGATCAAGCTCCTAGCTATATCTTCTGCGAAACACGACGATCTTTATGGTGTGGAATGCACGTTGCTGAAGCACTGTGGAAGCTTTAATATCGCGGTGAGAAGGTCACTAGGGGCGCTTCTGTCTTTCTCACTATTTGCCTCACTATGGGTAGTGCGCGTGCTACGCACGCAATTATGTTTTGATTTTCATAGTACATAGAAGCTTGGCATTGCACTTGCTTGCACCAGCAGAGGAAGTTGAAGTATCCTCACTCTGGACTGCGAAAAAATTTCATCAGGTCGCGATACCCAAACTTCTCGCCTAAAGCCCCTTCATATTTCAAAAATAAAGCAAGGTACGTCGATGCACGAGGCTTGTGCAACGTGCAGCCCTTGGGAAGATCATGGCGGCACAGCGCAGCACTGAGCCAGATTTCAGACGCCATGTTCTTCCCAGAAGTGGCGCTCGGCACGTGTCTCGAGCATTTATTTCCCCAACAGTGAAAGGCGCCACTTTTCCCAGGATAGGGGGGCTTTATTCTCGCCGCGAATAGACCTTTCCAAAGAAAGGCTCCTAGCCGTTTCCATTTTTAGTGTTCGGGCGTATGTCCCGTGATTTGCTCGATTTCCGAAGCGACGAACATGCGATACTCATGACGTGGCGGCATTCCAACGGAGCTTCACAGACCGCCACTATGGCACAATTTTGAAATCTGTTAATTCGTTTTAAAATTAGTTTTCTCGACGTTTCTGCTGGCAGTCCATGAAACACTAGTCTAGACTGGTGTTTCTGGGCTGTAGGCACAACAAAGACCATATCTAAACAAATAAATAAGTGCAAATATTTAGTTTCCATACCCCTTTAACTACGGATGACCGGCGCCTCGGCGCCCACCAGGGATTGTCTCACAACTGGCAGTCCCGCCTGCAAGAGGCCCAGGTGTCCCTGCTGCGCGCCTCAATCGAGGTGCACGAGCGCATGGACCGCGAAATCGGGCTGTGGCAGTGGGCGCGGAGCGTCAAGTTCCCGGCGCGCCGCCCGGCCCTGCTCCACCCGAACCTGCTCAACATCTTCGTGGACGAGCAGCTGACAGGGGACGTCTCATCGCTCATGACCTTGTTTGTCTTCGAGACTGGAAACACGGTCTACAGGGCCATCTTCTCCATCCAGGAGGAGGTATGCGTCATTCCAATGGTTGCAGACGCAAAGCCCAGTGTCAAACCTTAACAGCCGAACACGCGAGCGTTTGTTCACTCTATAAAGACATAGGTCACTGGCAGGATGAAATTGGCGAGAAGGCCTTTCGGCTGACCCGCCTCCATCGCGATCTTTCTACCTTCAATATCGCTTCGGCGCCTCGTTAGCCTCGAGAGCGCATGCGTGGACCAAGCATGACAGAAGGCAACGCGCCCGTGCTGCATTCCAATTTCCGAGCATTTGAAGGAGCCGCCCCTGCCGTTCTCATTCTTTTAGTTAGTTTAGAATGACATGCACAATAATCGAGAGAGCTGAAAATAGCACGAATCAGAAGCTTATGTTTGCAAGGAAGCCCGTTGGCAGGCAGCTGTGCGTTATTCTGAGGCCGGCGCACAATTTGGAGTGACTTCAGGAATAGACTGTCCAAAGGCGACTAGCGTACTACATGAATTGCAATACCGGAAGAAGTTTTTGTCTATCGTTTGTACTTATTGGCATTCATAGCTGTGCCCGTTGTGGCTAGGCTAATGCTGTCAACGGTATTCCACGACACTATAAATTACTCGAGTCGGGATGAGGCTCCGCCCACAAGACACGAAGCTTGATCCACACAACAGAGGGCGTGTGTGCCAGTGACCTTGACATTCTTAGTGGCAGTTGCCAAACATCATCGATCTGGCCATTCCGTAGAATATAAAATGTTGGTTTCCAAGCAACTGCACCTGGTTACAGAAGCGCCTGTTTCGCGGTGTCCCATTTTATGACGGCAGAAAAATAGCACGTTTTTATTGAGGAGAACATTTTTCTCATGGAAAAATATTTATAAAAGGACGATATCACGAAGCGTTCAACGTGTGCGTGACAATACATGGCTATAGCGATGGCGCAACAAAACTGGCTGGTGAGGTCGGTTTATTGGGGGCGAAGTTTCTCCTGCTGATGTGACGTTTCAACAGACTACATCCTTTTTTCGTTTGCTCTCGTCCCCAGCCATGGGGTAGGCATATGCGGTATGAACGAAGAAAGAATACTATTTCAACCCGCAAATAGTAAAAAAAAAAAAAAAATGAAGGGAAGCAAATTGAGAATGGGTGACGGTTCCGCTTATATCCTAAATGTTTTCTATTGGCGAGGCCACGGCAATGTAATATTGCCGCACATACTGGAAGTGACGACATTCAAGATGGCGACGCCCTTGTGGAAAAGTTATATACGTTTCACAAAGTTTGAAAGGGCATGTGCGATCCCCTTCTCTAGACAATGATAAACCATCCCCAAGCGAATTATGACCATAAGCCACTCCGAATATGAATTTGTGCGTCAGGGGCCGGCTCATTGCATCATGGTAGAGTCTGCTTATGTTTAAGCTTTCTTTTTCTTTTTTGTTCCAGCCTTCTAGTTCTGTGAATTTTTTTTTTCTTTAAGAAGCTTCCCTCGAAACATGTGGGTGCTCTACCCGTATATATATATATATATATATATATATATATATATATATATATATATATATATATATACAGGGTGATACAAGGAGGCACCAGGCTCTTTAAATCGACCGGAAAATTTGGTTTCTTAACCTATCGCGCTACGACTTTGTGCAGCGTTGCCCACAGATGGTGCTTTCTTTTTGTAAAATTTGCAAAGAGCGAACTTACCTGAGGAAAAAGCAAAAAAAGAAAAAGGCTTAGCTCCTATGGAAACGCAGCGACGCCAACGGTCTTCAAACAACACGGCGCCGTTTCGCACGGGAAACAAGAGATGGCGCAACGAACGCCGCCAACGAACGAGCATACGGCGCCGAGAGCCGGCGTCTTTTCTTTAGCAGACGATCTTTTCGACTCAAAAGCGGCGCGCGTTCCGCAGGGGGCGACAGTTGCAGAAACAAAAACAACAACTGATATAAAAAAAAGCTCGCGCCGCTTTTGATTTGAAAAGATCGTCTGCTAAAGAAAAGACGCCGGCTCTCCGCGTCGTATGCTCGTTCGTTGGCGGCAGTTGGCGTCGCGACTGCTTGCGCCATCTCTTGTCTCCCGTGCGAAACGGCGCCGTGTTGTTTGCAGACCGGTGGCGTCGCTGCGTTTCCATAGGAGCTAAGACTTTTTCTTTCTTTACTTTTTCCTCAGGTAAGTTCGCTCTTTGCAAATTGTACAAAAAAAAATGCACCGTCTGTGGGCAACGCTGCACAAAGTCGTAGCGCGATAGGTTAAGAAACCGAATTTTCCGGTCGATTTAAAGAACCTGGCGTCTCCTTGTATCACCCTGTATAGATATATACATATATGCAGTAAATCTTATATTAAAACTATTTCCAAAAACTTCTGCACTATATCAGTACCTTTATAATTGGCCCTAATTTTGTCCTATATAAGGGCTATGAAATTACTGAATTAACCCTTTGAGTGCTACTTCCGAGTATCCTCAGGCGCGCTCCCAAGCATGTTTCAGTTTCGTTTTCCCTTTCTCAACTGGGCTGTCGATTTTATTTTTACCTGTAGAGCAATATTCTGTTTTCTGTTGGTGGCGCATAGAAAGGTTGCATAAGGAACTTCTGTCTCGGTTTGCTTCTTTGTTGTTCCAGAAAAAGCGCACTTTTGACGTTCAGCTTCGCGCCTAATGGCAATCACTAAGATCTGAAAATTAGTACTACACTAAGGTAATAATAGACTAAATACGAAAGTTCCAGAAAATTTCAGAATTGGTTAAGGCTCCTCGGTTAAGGCTCCTCGGTTAAGGCACCTCGGTTGAGGCACCTCAATTAAGGCACCTCAGCTTCGCACCCACGGGTGCGAGGCCGAGGTGCCACGTCGCATGGTACCTTGTCTTAAAAACCATAATTCGAGAAAAAATATCCTAGGTCAGAATCACGTAGACATCAATTAACTTCGATACCAGAGATCGGTGTGTCTTCGATAAATAAATACAGTATGCTTCATAAAACAAGCTACAGTTTTCCTGCATGGCACCAACATTTGTGTTCGACAAGCGGGAAAAAAATCAGGCGCTGAAACGGTTGAACCATCAATAAATTAATTATTGTACTGACTGCTGACACTTTTTTTACACGTGTTAATAGTTAAAAAGTTAACACATCAATAAGGGTGTCATGTGCATAATCGTCGTCAGTAACCGGACTGAATTCAGTCGCTTGCAAAACTCCTGTTCCCCTGGGACGTACAATTCAAAGCACACACGTGCAAGAACAATTTTTTTTGTTTTCTGTACATAAATATGTTTGAAAATACGGAACACGATCATTTATAATCGGTGACCGGTTAAGAAAGAAGAGGAAGCTCCTCCCACCCCTTTCCACGTCAGCGGAGCGAATGGTGGAGAGGAGGCGATCTCCTCTCCAGCGTTCGCTCTGCTATAGTGGAAACAGGTGGGAGGAGCTTCCTCTTCCTACTTGACTTGTCACCGACTATAGCGTCAAAGGTGCTAATAAAAACACAAGAAGCATTTTTTTCAGGATTTGTTTTAAATATTTGAATTAAATAAGTTAATAGCATATATTACACCCTCCAATTACTTTACACTACTCAGTACCAGGCAAATTGACATCATGAAATATATGTTTTGTTTGCTCTCTCCGCTACTTCCACCACCCGCAGTAGCATTTGAACGTTTGCGAAACAAGCCAGTTTAACAATTCTACGAGTCTCAGCATCGTACCAATTCACCGAATAACTATTCATCAAGGGTCACCAGTACACAGGCTAAACATTCTTTATCGACGTACAACACAGCCTTATATCTGGCTTTACGATAGAGATTGTAATTTCTATCCAATATTAAGGACAACATTCGAAGACTAGTGGTTTACTTTGATTATAACGGCCCAACGTGGCGAGAAGTGAAAGTTTCAGCTTTCCCTTCGTCAGAAGGCCGCTTTCTCGAGCACCCGTCTCAAACTGTCCGCGCAGTTCAAGCTCCGGCAGCTGAGCTACGACAGCGGCAAGCTGGAGGACGAGGTGCGCCACACCTGGGCCACCTACCTGGAGAACGTGCACGAGCAGTGTACCAACCTGGGCACCAACCGGGCCCTGTACACGATGGGCCTGGGCGAGGACCCCGCGCGCATCGGTCAGGGCCTTCGCTTCTACATGGACCTCGTGTCACCGCTCCACAAGGCAGTCACTGAGGAGTGGGCCAGGACCTACGGCTCCATCGTCAGTCACCTCAAGGTCGCCCTGGCCTCTGAGGACCGCAACAGCCATGGCGAACGCGGCAGCGATCTTGATCAGGTTCGGATGTCCACGCATCGAACAGACAATGGGATGATATATTTTTACTCTCACTAAACGCTACTCGGAATGACCCCAATGATTAATACTCTACACAACGCGATTTTATTAGCTTTTTGTGTTTTTGTTTCGCGCACTGCCTGTTTCAGAACAAACCGGAGAGAAACAAGCCAACTTCACTCTCTCAACTTGCAGTCAGAACAAGCTGTTTCGTAATTTTGATCCCATTTTATTCGGCTGATGGTCATCATAGCTAAGCGCTGGAGCTGGCAAAGCTCAGGACATCATTATCGTCATACGTTTATTCGACAGCTGCCTTCTCGCTGGGTGCCTCAGGGAATGCAGGTGCTCTGATCCGCATACTACGCGTACTAGAGTTCGGTTGTTCCCGTCTCCGCAGCAACTGAACACGAGCTACGCCACAATGTCCTCCGAGGCAATGTTTCCAATCCAGCCTCGGTCTAGTGCTCACGAGGTGCTCGTGTCGTGTCCATAAACTAAATTTGACTATCATCAACTTGAGCTCCCCGACTATGTCGACATCGTAATCCCCAAGAACACGTCAGCAAGCATTTCATAAATAACATTAATATATATACAGGGTGTTTCAGAGAACTCAGGCCAAATCGCTCCTGCGAAAACTACTCATTGCAGCGAAAAAAAGCTTGTGTCGTTTTGGTCCTCGGCCAGGGGCCCATTTAGGAAAATTACTAAAGTCCGGGATAATTAAGTTGTTAATTATTTTTGCGTAATTAACTTTTTTAATATTGTGTTTAAGGGCATGGTTTCAATTAGAAAATTGTTCAGCATCGTCGAAAAACACTAAATCAACAAATTGCAGAACGATAGAAGGCACGCTTGTGCAGAGCAGACGCAACTGCAGATCGTCATGATTCAAAAGTGTGACTTCCTCAGCATTCGAATCGGTGTTAGGAAGCTCATGTAATATTGCTTTTCTCTGTCGCGGACTGTTTAAACATTTGTGGAGGACGGAAAAGCGTTTTCGGTGATTTCAGATAAAGCTCCAGATAACTGGCAACCATGATTTTAAGCCACAATATGGCCAAGTGTCGTTACTCTGAAGCGTAGCTCATTTAGTGACACTAGTAGGGGCTAAAGCCCCTCGATGTGTTTGCGCTGGTTCTTCACGTAACGTTAAATGTGCCAGTGCTCGAGGCCCGTGTCTCGAGCGGCTCTTGGAGGCAAATGGAGACGCAGCACTATGACTGGCCCTTGAAAGCGAATGGCGGCGGAGCACCCGCTCGTGGCACGTGTCTTGCGCTTTTCCACAACAATGGTTGGCGTTACATGTAAAAAACACAGCGCTTTTCCACAACAATGGTTGGCGTTACATGTAAAAAACACCGCGCTTTTCCACAACAATGGTTGGCGTTACATGTAAAAAACACCGCGCTTTTCCACAACAATGGTTGGCGTTACATGTAAAAAACACCGCGCTTTTCCACAACAATGGTTGGCGTTACATGTAAAAAACACCGCGCTTTTCCACAACAATGGTTGGCGTTACATGTAAAAAACACCGCGCTTTTCCACAACAATGGTTGGCGTTACATGTAAAAACACCGCGCTTTTCCACAACAATGGTTGGCGTTACATGTAAAAAACACCGCGCTTTTCCACAACAATGGTTGGCGTTACATGTAAAAAACACCGCGCTTTTCCACAACAATGGTTGGCGTTACATGTAAAAAACACCGCGCTTTTCCACAACAAGGGTTGGCGTTACATGTAAAAAACACCGCGCTTTTCCACAACAATGGTTGGCGTTACATGTAAAAAACACCGCGCTTTTCCACAACAATGGTTGGCGTTACATGTAAAAAAACACCGCGCTTTTCCACAACAATGGTTGGCGCGTTACATGTAAAAAACACCTTTATCAACGGGCTTTAGCAGGGACCCTGGGTTTTGTCGCCCATCTGCATCCTACCGTCGTGCGATCGTGTATCACATATACTGCGTAATGCACGTTAAAGATCCCGAGCTAACAGTTGTAGTGCACCTTTTATCATCTACAACGGGACAACAATGCCGCTCTACGAACCTCCTGCTTTCTAAAAACACTAACGACTAATTTTGATTGCGCTTTAGATTGCATTTTTAATGTGTGTTCGCGTGTTCGCGTTCTTTTTTTTTTTTTTTGTCTACACCTTTGATTATACGGCTCTCACTTATGATGAAACAGACTATAGTTGCCAGACTTCTGGAAAAACATTATAATACAAAACAAATGACACGTGAATGCAAAAGACAAAAAGAAAACATAGACACACTTAATAAAAAGAAATAGAATAATAGGATTGATTATAATTGCATTTGAAAAGGCTTGAGCGCACGAAAAGCTATAAGCGAGCTTCCATGCTTTGAACGGTGCAGCTTGTTCACGAAAAGAGTAGCTCAGAGCAGCATGCTCACGCTTGTATGTTCCGCTTCGCTCGCACGATAAAACCAAATACTTTACTGGTAGTGTATTTAGTAAAACAAAGCTTACTTTCTGCATATGTGCATAGCCCTCAGTTTTCACGTGATTACACACTTGTTTATCATTCTTGTTTTTGTTTCCCACTGCGTCCCAGCTCGTGCTCTTCTGTGTGCTACATGCACTAGAGACCAAGGTAACCGAGAGCATTCTATTTCGAGGATTGTAAAAAAAAAAAAAAAAAAAAAACCTATGCTGCTTGCCGCGTGTGCCACAATCAATACGAAATGTTCTAAACTTCACACGTGGCCACTTGCGCGAGTAATCGATGTTGATTGTCAAGAAAAATTACGATTGTATGAAATCACGTGGGAAAAGCTCGTTCTAAGCACGCGACCGTTGGCATGCAGTGAATATTCATAATCGGCGCCGAGATGATTAATAGCTGACATGCAGGTGGAGTTTTTCTATCAACCCAGAGTTAGAAATTTTTCTTCTTTCTGTTGTAACAGTAAACAATCAGGGTACAAGTTACACCAAATCTGAGAGTAATGAAGTACTATGAACATTCAAACATAACGGCCTGAGCCGTGTAGGTGTACAAGCTTTAGCTTTCGATGCACCCTTAACTTTCGATACGCTCAACGCTATTGTAAAATGCAGTGCTGTTTCAGCCTTAATCAGCGTACCAGGTGCGTGCTTACACTATATTTTATAAAACGTCGAACTCTACCCTTTTGCATATTTTTTCGTTTTTGCACACCACTACTTGCGCGCATAAATCCACAAATTAAGGGTTGTGCATTGCTTAAACTCTGTACAAAAGCTATACACAGACCCAGAATCTTTGCCTGGCCAGTGATTGAATTTATTACTGAACTTGTATTAAAATTAATTATTATCATTTATTGGTGCGAGTTCATTTTGAACCGTGGCATTTTTTATTATGACTCCCGCACCAGTCCTATTTTGGGTTTACCAAACTCAATATCTAAACCTTAGTGTCATTTTTTTTGTGTTTTCCAGTCTCGTGGTTTTGGTTAAAATAAACACCCAGCTACCTAAATGAGACACCTGCAAGGCCCCAAAAATAGTTCATTTGTTTTAATTCTTGAGGTATTAATTCCTCTATTTAATTCCTCAAGCTAGAATTTTGGAAACCCAAGTCTATCACGTCATCACGTTTTTCTGGAAATCCACAAAGAGCCAAAGCACATCCAGGACAAAAGGGCCGGTCATATAGATCTGATCACATTTAAATATGTGTCATTGGCCTCCGAAATCCCCGCAGGGTGCTAACGGCGCACAGGCAATTTTATATTTTTCAACGCGTCGGTTCTTTTGTTGCGCATGTGTCTCGCCATTTGGCTCAAGACGATTTTCGCGTTTGGTTCTGACCACATTTGCTGGAGACGTGAGCTCGAAGCGTAGGCAACTGTCCCCCTTGCACGAGAACTGGCACAGCCGTGCGCGTTTCAAAGAAAGCTCGTGCAGAGAAAAACAAGCGAAGGACCAGGGATGTCAAATTCAGGATATAGAAATATACCCCACTGTATCGAAGCGCCACCACACACGATTTCTCGCATTGATTTATAGGTCTGAAGGGCGAACCCTCTGCCATCTGTTGGTTCAGAATCACACTAACCAAAGTTGGGGTTGCACCTTAATGTGAGCTTGTTCTGAGCACGCGCTCTAAACAGCGCCCTTAAATATGGCGTTCAGTGCTACACTGTCAAGGCAAGCGTAGCTTTCGCAGTACTCCAACTCTGCCAAAGCTAGTTGTGGAAGCGCGTGCGAATGAGACGCAAGACGAAGTCGCGTGTTCTCACAGCGGTGCGAGACTGCAGCACTGTGAAAGTATGCTAGACTTAAAGCGCAGCACGAAATAGTTGGCGCCGAATATCGTGATCGATTTGGACCTGAAGTTATATGGCAAATGCTAGTTCCACTTTTATCGACTGAAACCACCTATCGTATCTTCACCAGTCTTGAGGGAACTCTCCGTGGTCTAATGATTGTTGAACTATTTTAGCCAAGTCAATAAAGGAACATATATTGTTGTTTTTTGTTAAGTACATGGAGGTAATACTGTTGACAGGAGCTGCAGAGAAGGGTCTATAAGTGCGTCAATGATTTTAGCAAGTGCCATTTGAGTCAATGAGCATCGGATACGTAGGTAAGTATACGTACAGTGCCAAATATCCGGCAAGACCGTATACAAGAAATCTTGAAAAGGCACTAGATTGCACATTGTTAAGCTTGATGGAACACTCGCCATCATCTATTGGCTCGCCGTCAGTATTTTTTTTTTGTATTTTTCGCGCGTTGTCTACAGGGTACACAACATTTCAGAATTTTCTAGTGTTGTTCAGTAACATGTTCGGTATAGTGTTGGTAAGAAAACTAGCCTTGGCATTCTTGACAGCAGTACTATATACGTATACCTACAGCAATGTGATACAACGACCACCTATCTTGATTGCCAGAATGGTTTTAGCAAAGTGTTAAAGTTTTTTTTCTTTTTTTTTTTTGATTGGAGAGACGTTTAATGTCCGAATTATACCAAGGTGCTTGTGAATATGGTATTACACGAAGGGGTGGTATTACACGAAGGGGTATGAGACGGTTAATTAGCCCTGCGACCTTATTTTTAAATAACGACCAGTTGCATCCAACTGAGCATTCCTCAAATCCGTTGACAAATGCCCGTGTAAATGAATTAGGTTCTATACACTAATCGGATTAAAATCAGTTTTTCGATATACTTCCGTCGTTTTAGAAAACGTTGGTAAAGAAATCGTAAGTGAAAAGTCCACTTCTGTCATTAAAATCACTCCTCGACAAAAAAAAAAAAAAAAATTCTGGCTCAGTCGGGTTAATATCCAGTATGCTTGCGTTTCACTTGTGTCAGTATGCTAGCGTGTGAGGGGCTAATGTTTCGTGGCTCCTCAAGTAAATAGCAACAACAGATGCTGTAACGGCCTCTCTCGCGGGTCGCAGTTCCCCTCACCGTGGGCCACCTATACTTCATTTTAGGGGTACTGTATTGGGCTCTGCTCACAGTGTGCCACGCAACGATGTGCACACTTTTAGCAGAGCAACCAGACGATTAACTTGATGAAAAAAGTTTATTTCTCTAATTACCTACAGCTGCGGTATTCATGATTAAAAAAATATAATGCATGATATATTTACACACATACTTCGTCAAGTACTTTTTCGGGTAAACGGCTTATTGACAAACGCTTTTCGAAACAACTTGTACTAAAAGAAAATCAACCGACTTAAATGCACGAGTCGGGCTTTATTTGCTCTGAACTGAACCCAAGCAACATAACTGTATAAACCAGGCAGTAGTCGCTGGAAACGCAAAAAGCGCAAGTGTATTAACACCACTTTACATGATGCGATATATTTTGTAGTACAAACTAGAAGGATGGTGCAAGTTTTAAGAAGAAAAGTGGCGACGTGTAGCAGCAGATAGAACTAAAACAGGACGCCATTTTAACTCCATCTTGTCCCCGCAAAACGTGCATCATAACTGTTGTGTTTGTCGTTTCTTGTAACGGACTGTACGTACTGTAACAAAACAAAATCGAGACACTGTAATAGGTGAACTACTTTAAAGAATGTATCCAAATACAATAAAATACAAATGTAATTACTATTTTAAAAATATACAACAAGAAATAGCTATCCAATGAGATGTATCTAAGCATTTTCAAAAACGTTTTGTTTTTAATTCATATGTTTCATATAGTTTTCCATCTGCTAAATAAAGTTTACCCCAGATGTAAAACTAAGATTGCTACTTCGGCAATAAAAGTGATTGCAAGTAACATTGGTGAACATCAGAAACGAAAATGTATTTGAAGTTCAGGTCGAGTACTTTCTCATGATATCGTGACATTAGCCACAGAAGCTTTTCAAAACATTTTGTAACGCCCATTTAGTCACAAATGCATTTTAAATTCCAATACTTTACTCATAATAAAATACTACCCGGAAACTACATTGACTACACTGCCCATTTCCAGTGCACGCCGTACCAATATTTACTTAAATTAATTCGCAGCCAAGCGGACGATCTAGACAGCCCGACACACGCGTGTTCGTCATTTTGGAAAGTCAGCTGAGCATGCACCAGTGTTGCGGAATGGGCACCCCCATTCCATTCCAATTCCATTGCGGGGAATTAGAGTTTTCGATAATTTAGTTCATTTCAACTCCTAGGAATGGGGACACTGGGCCTATTCCCACTCCTGGAATGGCTGAATCGTTCCATTCCATTCCTCTAATTCCTAAACGTAAAAAAATGGCACTTGACAGCTACTTTGTGTTGCAGGGTTGGGTAGAAATACTCAAAAATGTATTTGCAAATATTTGGAGTAGCTAAAATACTGATACTCAAATATATCTGTAAAAATATATTGCGATAGGTATCGGAAATACATTTTAAAAAGAGGCAAAAAGTCTTTGGAAATATGAATACAGGAATACATTTTAGGGAGGGCAGAAATGTAAATACTGATAATGCAATACATTTTTCAAATTCCTTTGAGACGCCAACTGAGATGAGGCTTGAACTTTGAAGTGGAAGTTTTTTATCCCGAAATTACTTTCCCGCAGGCTTAGCACTTCGCCTTGAAGGTAGTGGTTCCGGACGAAGAGGAGTCTTCAATGTGCTCAAAAAACGTTCCATCAAGCATTGACCGCGGTCCCTTCCCTGACATCCTGTCTGTCTGACGAGTTAGGTGAAAAGACTTCGACCTCTAAATAAATTCCATGTCACTCTAAATTCAAACAAAACATCACCACTCCCCTGTCTAATTAGGGCGCCCCTGTCAACATTGATCACATGACGTCATGGTGGAATGAACTAGTATTCTTGTATCTGTAGGTGTTGCCTTGAACATGAAACATTACCCACGCTGCTGTATGAAAGGACAATACGTACTTTTGTTGTAAGTGGCCTCGTTGAAGATCGTGCAGGCAGTTGCATTTGGAATTTTCGAGAATAGTGGACGACTTGAAGCATCCTGGAGCACATGTCTTATCTTCTTTTACGGTCGAAAAATCGATACGGTGGAATCCCTGTTGTGACGGTCCTTCCTGCCGACCTTCCGCCTCCAACGCATGAATGGCAGTCCTCAAGTTTCACCTAGCATCATCCAAACAGAGACCTCGTGGATTGAGACCTGAGATGCCGGCACAGGTGCGACCTCTCCGAGAAATAGTGCGCTCGAGACGAGTCGCCGGGTGTACAAAGTCTGGGTCGGCACAGCGAGGCCAAGTCTGGCCTCCTTCCTCGTTATCGGATCACCAGACTAGCGGGTCACATTCACGTCGACTGATGACGTATTCTTGAGCCGTGCAATATTACGGGCGCAGACGCATTCGGATATGTGTTGAACTTCACTGCGTGAGTAATCCCACTATTTCAAGTCAACCATCGCCAGACTCGTGTTGCAACGGACTGTGACTCAGCTACTCGGCCACAGGCCAAGCAACACTTCCTTTGATTTCCTGTTTCTGAAAGCTCTAACTAATTAGCAGCGGGCATTGGATGCCGGTAAACAATGACTCATGAAATCCCTACCTAGCGACCTGCAGTAGAAGATGCTCCAACTCAACTCAACTGGCACGCTACCTGTTTCGACTCCCGACTCAACATTTGTCAGAAGAGAAAAATAATCTGAAAATCGGAAGGAACCTTCGTCAGCATAGTCACAATGCATCAGCATCCCCTTGACCCTAGTGCCCTCAGAAGTAAAAAAAAAAAAAGGCGTTCGGACTTGTATTTTGTTATTCAGGGGGGGGGGGGGGGGGGGTATTTCTCAAGAAATGTAACGAAATACATTTCATCCTGATTGTATCGCGATAAAAAGAAACATTCCAAATGTATTTCGATACAGGAATACAGATACTGGTGAAAAAAATGTATTGCGATACAGAAATACAGTTACGAAATGTATTGCTGAAATACTATCGCATACGAATGTATCGCGATACTGCCCAACCCTGTTGTGCTGCCGGCAGAAGCAGCATAAAGATGGCATTATCAAACGCATAGACAATTGCAAAAAAATGCTAAATGCCTCAAAAAAAGCACTGAATTTACTAAGCTCACGGTGCTGGATTGCCTGGGGTGACTCGTAGCGTCCGCAGCGGTTCATCGCAAGGTGAAACAAAGTATGCAGAGACTAAAGTCAAAGGAAATGAGCGGGAATCCGCTAGCTTGCTTGTAACCCTAACCCACTTGAATGTAAAACATATAACACAGAACACAAGCATCGGAACAAAGATAAAATAAAAGGCGGACTTACACGTAAAAATGCAGTATAAAGAAACAAGCGTCGGAGCAAAGCGCAAGAGGAGAAGAGGGAAGTGAATTTCGCTTTGTTTTAATGCCGAAGCAAACCCAGATTTCACACTTCAAAGGACTGCGCGCGAATGGATTTAGATTTGGATTTGGATTTAGTGGCGTCCCCTTTGTAACGGGTGGCCGCTCGCCGGAAATTCCGGCGATGGCCTGCCAAAAGCGGCTTGCTCAGCCTGGTTTCCAGCCAAGACTAGCCGAGTTCTTGTTCTGTTGGAACTTCGGTCGGGTCCACGGTGTGAGGCAGGTCGACTTGGGTGGAAAAAATAGGTTGTTCGGCTTGTGCTTGCCCGTCCGGCCCAGCTCGCCTCTCCCTCTTCCACAGCCGCCAGGAAATCTCCCACCACTGCTCTAGTCGGCGCTTGGTGGTCTCGACGTGTTCCTCGCCGTCATCTCCCCGCTCCGCCGTCCGGAAGCCCAGCGCGTCCGGCAGATAGTTCACCTGGGGGGGACGGGCTGAGGGCCCCGCACTGCAGCACCAGATGTTCGGTTGTCTCCTCTGCTGCTCCGCAGGCGACGCAGGTGATTGGGGCCCCAGTGTCATATCGCGATCTCCACAGCCTGGTCTTGAGGGTTCCCGTGCGTGCCTCGAAAAGCAAGCTGCTGCCCCAGGAATCATCGTACAGCTGCTCCCGCTCGATCGCCAGCTTCGAGGCCTTGTACACAGTCATTGATGATTTTCGTGTGGCCGACTCCGTCCACCTTCGCGTCTCGACCTGCTGCACGTGCTTCTTGAGGCCCGTAACCCCCTCTCGGAGCGGCCGGCCGTCCAGCAGGGTCGGTGGTACCTCATACTTCCCCGCGAGCCTGGCCACCCGCTTGGTCAGGCGCGTGTTTACACTCCTGTACACGAGGTACTTAAACACCCTCCTGGCCCATCGCTCCTCTCCGAGGCCGCACAGACGCCTCTCGTAAGCCAGCTTTGCCACCGCTTCCCTCGACTCAAAGGCAGACCACCCGAGGTCCCCCTGCACCCCTTCGTTTGGAGTCCCCCTGTGTGCCCCGAGTGCCATCCGCCCCGCCTCCCGCTGTCGAACCTCCAGGAACTCCCGAGTCTGGGACGACGTGCACAGCACCCGATTCGCGAACGTCAGTCCGGGCACCATCACCATCTTCCACAGGCTACGAGCAACCTCGTAGCGGTCGAAAGCCCACATGGACGTTGCTGCCAGCACTCCCTTCCCCTCATGGCCTTTGCCCGGACAGCCGATTCGTGTGCCTAGATGTAGTTCCTACCCGTAGACAGGTGTACACCCAAGTATTTGTATTCCGTGCCACACTGCACTGTCTCCCCCTGCAGTACAAGCGCTGTGTCCAAAGCCCCCTCTACATTCTCTGTAGGCCCCCACTTCAGCACTTTGCACTTACGAGAGCTGAACCTTAGGCCCAGTCTGTCCCCTTGTTTTGTGCATATGTCCAGCAGCTGTTGCATCTCTGCACAGGTGCCCGCCGTCAGCACCAGATCATCCGCATAAAATAGTCCCGGAAGATGCTGTCTCACCATTTGCCCATTTTCCATATTAGACAGGTTGAGGCCTATACCACATCCTCCAGTTCTGCCTCCCATATAGGACATATATACATGAACAGGAGAGGGGAAAGGGGGCATCCTTGTCGCAAGGCATCTTGTCACTGGGATTGGTTGCGTGGTTCATGCCCTCCCATTCCACCACAAACCGTTGTGTCCCTGCTACAGCTCCTGGAGGAGCTCAAGCACTGAACCTGGCACTCCAATCTGCGTGCAGTTGCCCATCAAGAGCCGTGAGTGGGAGATTGAATCATAGAGCCTTTTCAATGTCCAAGAGGAAGGCAGCAGGGTGGCCACCTGCTAAACAATGCTCCTCGAACTATAAGAAAAACAATAACTGATCATCTTTCGGCGGCGCGCGAGTCAACGAGTTATCGGAGCTCTGCGAGTTATGAGTCGCCCCCCGCTCCCGGATCTCAGTCGGTGCGCGCTCGTGCATTCTCCATGCCGTCACAAAAAAAAAAAGCAAGACAACCCCTTGCCGCTCCCTTTGCTTCTTTTGCTTGGTGCTTGGTTTCTTGTTTCGCTCTCGTGTAACACCAGTGAAGCCCGCCGCCTGTGGCCTGCGCGTCCGTGAAAGCAGTGAAAGGCGCCACCGCCACCCCCCCCCCCCCCCCTTTCCCCTTCTGCTCTTTGTTTTGTCGCTTGTTTTTCGTATTGCATTTTTCCGCGTATGAGTCTGTTGGGGCTCCACGAGGGTCAGCAGTTTCCCGCTCATATTATTTCTGAGCAACTGACTCGCTGACTGGCTCGGTTTAACTAAACGTACCCCCCCCCCCCCCCAAAAAAAAAAAAAAAAAAAAAATTAAATGAATAAAAAAAAATCAAGAACTGGGTCCACTCCATTCCCATTCCGTTCCGGGCAAAAGGCCTCTAATTCTATTCCCATTCCATTCCCCTCAACGTTGCCGCCATTCCATTCCCATTCCATTCCGGGGTCACGAAAATGTGGAATGATTCCGGAATCATTCCAACTCCGGAGTGGCAACTCCGCAACACTGGCATGCACCATATATTCACGAACTCCGAAAATGGCACGTGCCAGAAGCTCCTTATTAAAAAGGTCTATTCACCGCTTCGATGTTTACAAATCCAAAGCCCAGCGCACGCGTGCTTGTCGCTTTGGGAAGCGGACAAAGCAAGCGTCATACGTACGACCGCTGAAAATGGTACCGGCCATAGAAGCGCTTTATTAGTTTGTGGAGACGTCTTGAAAACTGCTTCTGAGACCCTTTACCAACCGTCGTTCGAGCAATTTGTGTGAGAGTAATGCCGGCACGTTGGAGTGACTGCGAACATTCTGGTATCAAACTTGTCAAACCGAAATTGCGACTCCCTCAGCATGAAGTTCCAGCCATTTTCTGTCATTATGTATCTTGTGAAACCGGACCCACTTGGAATCGTCGGAGTGACAGGCCAGGTTTAGCTAGCTTCATTTGGCCAAACGAACCAGGGAATTCATAATCGAATTCTAGCTGTCAGCTTCAACATAACTTGGTGGTTCGTTTCATGAAGAAGCTATGTTTCTCGGAGGAATGTAGACTGCCACGCTGTTGTCGACATTCCACGAGGTTGCTTTTCAAGGCCTTCCTACCAACTTCTATCAAACCTTGGTGATTTGTTTACATAATCTAGTTTTGCGTGAAACAAAATGTGGGACAATTTTCACGCTGAACAAGAAATTATTTTCAGAAAGTTTACTAATCTTCTGAGTCTTTTATTTTTTACGATCGAGAGATCCCTGGCCCATCCAGGGTATGAGGAATCCTATCTCTCCAGGGCGACGAGCACCCTTCGGCGTTCGACAACAAAACTATATACGCTTCTCGATTATCCTATCAATCTTACACAAGTAGCATGTCACCTGTTCTCTAACCCATTCTTCTCAGTATACTGGTGATCACGCTCGAGTGCACAAACAAATGATCGCTACTATGTCGCGCCTGGCCCACCTTAGCGAGCAGGGTTTGTGGTTTATCGCTCTGGTAAAGCGCAGCACTAAATGAACCGTTTTTGTTCTCTCCCCAATATCCCCTGTAGGTGGCTTCGTGGGTAGACGAGACGGGCCAACAAGTGCTGGAAGCGATGCAGTCGGCCTTCACTGCATTCGAAAATCAGGTGCGGGTCATCACCAAGAACGTCGAACTCTTCAGCGTTCAGGTCCGCAAAATACTCGAGTAGACGCACTACCTTCTGTTTCCTTTTCGGCACAACAATTGTTTGTAAGAGAGAAGGTACAATAAAGGGTTTTGCACCACCTATAAACTAGTTGTAAAATTGTATACTGCAAAAAAATCTCCTTCAGTACTTATCGAAGCCCATGGAGCACAAGCTCGAGCTATAGAACCCAATCACGATCCTAGGTTTCCTCCCCGTCTTTTCCCGTTCCGATCTGAATGAGCATCGCGCCTGTGTCCAACCGTGTATTACTACTTCTTTATGCATACAATGACCCCAGGATACAGGTTGTACTGCACTGTTTCAATGCTCCCTGGGGCAGACAAACTTCCAGCTGTCAAAACGTCCGTGCAAGTTAGTTAGGAACTGGATTGCATTGAAATCACCAGGGCCCATTTGCTCGAAGCTGGTTAACTTTAACCGCGGTAAAAAGTTAACCACCCTTCCCTTCTAGGTACCTACAAGTACCTAAGATTTTGACGAGGGCTGGATGAGCGATAGCTTCGTGTTTTAGTATGGGGTGGCAGCTAGTGATACTTAGTGGTTGTAGCGAATATAAGTGGCTTTCGTGGAAAACTTTCCCAAAAGGGGGAAACAGGAACGCGCGCTACAGGGTTTCGCGACGCAACGTGGCACACATTTGAGCTTAAGAAACACGTTCTTACTCGTGTTACGGATATTGGATAAGGTAAAAACAAATAACTCTTGGAAATTTCCTTCCAAGCTTGAAAGAGGACGACGAAGTTCAGTCCTAGAAACGATGAGAAAGAAGTAAGCAGCGAAAAGCAGGCAGTACACCGGCAGCATGGTTGGTCAGCATGTAAGAACTGTATATAACACCATCATAAGTTGAAAACCGTGTAATTCGGCTCCAGTGAAAATAGACATTACTGAATTACCCAAGCATCGAGAAGAATGCTGAAAGTGTAATTCTACGCTCCGCGCGCGCTGGCCTTCCCCGTAAAAATGATTCGAAGTAAATCGTCATAATAAGGCTCTCACGAACGCGCGTGCTAGGCAAACTGTGTTACTACTGCAGATGCGAGCACGTGCAGCGCGCGTAACTATACTCGAAGCATGCTCCTTGGTGCTTGGATATTTTAGCAAAAGGTCCATCGGGACGCTGTCTGCATCTGCGTGCTATCAATAGAGAGTTTTAGTAGATCGTTCCGATACCTCCGATAGCCCCGATAACGATACTATGCATGCGCAAGGGAGGCAGTGGCGGAGTATCGTGATCGGCAGTATCGGAGGTATCGGAACGATCTACTAAAACTCTCTACTACCCGGCCAATAGACCTATTGCTAAATTACCCAAGCATCAAGGAGAATCCAGGGGGTGGTGTTCCCTGCGCCGCATGTGCTGGCGTCTGCAGCAGTGACTGTCCTAAAGCAAAAGCCTGAAACAAATGGCATCTTGCAAGCGCGTTCGCCAACGCTTTATTTTGGTTATGAACTTCCAATTTTTTATACGGGCATACGGGCATACGGGCATACGGGCATATACTCACAAAGCCTGCAGTTCGACGACGGAGCCAGAGAGTGCCCGGTCGCAGATTTGGAGCGCGAGTATCTGGTAGCACAGAGCATTTCTCGGGGAACCTGGACATCAGCGCACAGCTTTTGCAGCGGCGAGGACCCAAAACATGGTTTTTGAACCCGACGAGAAAAGAAGCGCTAGCGCGAGGAGCACGAGCGAACATTCCATCGCTCGGGAGAAATGTGTTTTGTCGTCTCGCCGCAGCGGGGCGCCCGTCACGTGGCTCTCCTCTCATCCGTTGTTTGCCGCTCTACCTTTTCAATTTCGGCGGCCGCTTCTCGTGGTGATCTGCCAGGCTTTGTCAGTATAGAGAAGGCAATCATACGGTGAGAGCGTGCGCGCGTGGCGCGTGTAAACACCGTTCCCTTCATTCTCCTTGACGCTTGAGTAGGATTTAGCAATAGGTCTATTAGAGTATTCGAAAGAGGCGATCTACCAGAGTATTCGAAAGACATTGCCATGCCAACAATTTCCACGTTCATTTAGGCTTGGGAATGTCCAAAATCGAAAGACTATTTAAACAATGCGGCGAGGTCATTGATTATGCTTTGCGATTGAAGTAAGGTAGGCAAAGCTAGAGCCACTAAAGAAGCTACGCTTCAGAGTAACGACACTTGCCCATATTGTGGTTTAAAATCATGGTTTTCGGTTATCTGAAGGTTTATCTGAAATCACAGGAAATTCTTTTCCGTCCTCCATAAATTTTTAAACAGTTCGCAACAGATAAAAGCAATGTTACATTAGCTTCCTAACACCTGAATCTAATGCTAAGAAAGTCGCACATTTGAATCATGACGATCAACAGTTGCGCCTGCTTTGCGCAAGCACTATAATGGTGGCGCCCACAACAATGTCGGGGAACTGAGTGCCGATACTCTAAGCGCAGCTCATTTAGTGGCTCTAGGCAAAGCGAAAGCCGTAAGTGTGACGTCATGGGTCCAAACAAGCCGTTGCTAGGGTCGTTGTTATGGACAAATACATGTGGCTAGGTTTCGCTACGAAAACCCGAGCGCTCAAAAATCAGGAGTAGGATTTAAATTTCTAAAAATTACAAATATAGAAAGCTTGTATGTCATATATGTTTCGACAGAAGTTTGCCGGTAATCGCTTGTTTCTGAAATATTTACGACTGCAACTTCCGGTCTTCTAGATGCCTGCAGGAGTCGGCGAATGCAAGTACTATGCAGTCTGCCACACGCCCGCTGGCCAAGCCGGCGCCGGCGTCTGAATCGTGTGAATAAAGACGATATTCTGATGTTGCATTTATTTGAAATATAATGAGTTTCAGACACTTATAAGAATTCATAGTGGGGTGGGATGCAAAATATAGTTTATCGAAAGCCCGGGAGTCGATCGAGTTGATCGTCTGCTAAAAGATCGCATCGCACCCGTGAGAAAGGCACTTCAGGCGATCGGTTGAGATCCCAAATTTTGTTTGTGAACTTGCGCTATGGGAGGGTGCTTCGTACCCTGGTTGTAACCATCGCGTGGAGAAAGATTCTTGCAGTTTCTTCAGATTTCCGCAAAACCCCAAAGTGCGATAGAACTGGATAAAAAACATAAGGTGAGTTTATTACAGATTGTACTCGCATCGCGGGTTCGATGAAGATCTTCACCAAAAGAGCACATTCACGAAATTTGATGTTTACCAAGGGAAAAAAAATACTGCGAAATCGCGATAGACATGCAATGGTTTAATAACCTGACATGCTGACAACCTCAATAATCATAATAATAACAAACGACTTACTTCGACGGCGTACGATTTGTTTCTCATGCCGGGCTGCACTACGCCAGTAATGCATTTCAGGTCGTCGTCGTAACTGATCTGCATGGCGTGGTTTCATTTTACGGCCTTTTTACCCCTCTGAACTAAGCTGGGTTCTTCACAGAAAAACGCGCACATTGCGGAGGCCTCTGCGGCCATGGCAATGCACTTGTTTTAGTCGCTCGTTTACCGACGCAATTCAATGAAGACGCCCGCTGCAACAGAGGCAAGCAAATCTATCGTGTCGTCTGCTACCAGAGCAAACCGGAGTGTAATACTTCAGAAAAGGCTTTCATCGTTGCAATACGAGACTGAGACGTCAAGAACATCTTCATAATTAGATATCAAGAAGTTAGGTTGCTTACAAAAAAATATTTACTTACTTGTAAGCAAAAATCTAGCCTCACGTGGAGTCTCCATGCATTAGTTCATAGCAACGTCCCTAGCAACGGCTTGTTTGGACCCAGACGCCATGTTGTGACGTAATCACTTACGGGGTCAATTGCTGACTACCGCGCCCGATACTGCAGCTACTACGATATATTAGTTCCAAGGCAAGCGACGCTCGCTCGCAGGGGCACCGCCATGTTTCCTCGCCGTCCATACTCTGCCGGTCACGCGACCTAAAATTCCTCTCGTAGGGAATGCGGTTAAATTTTTACGGTGGTTAAAGTTAACCGGCTTTAAGCAAAGGGGCCTAGAAGTCGCGCTTTTCCTTCTCCTGTACGTTCTCATGTACTGTGATTTGAGGGCATCTTTCAGCACGTTTTGTAACCTTTTCGAAGGTTTCTTTCAGTACATAGGTTAACGCTCACCTCGCAGCCCATAGCGAGGGCACATATTCACTCGCGAATGTAAAGATGTTCTGAGCATCATTGTTTGATTATTTTTAATGATATCTTACGAGCGCCTCAAACCAATTTGATTACAGCTATACCTCGGTCCTGCGGTCATGGGTGTACTCCAAAATAATAAATGCTAAATAATGAAGTTTTATTGGAAGGCTGCCAAGTACCCTGTTATCTAGCAAATATTTTATTGTGAACAAAGCATGCCCACGCATTGCAAGGTAGATATCATAGTATCTTCAGGATATCCCGAAGCCTCGAAGAGGGCGCAGAGAAGCGCGGCAGTTCATCAAAGAAAGACTGATCTTCAGAGAGTCCTGTCGCAAAGAATGGCCTCTTCGAACTTCTCGCGACATTCCTTGAAGGTCTGCCGAATCTCCACCATCACCTCTTCCCAGATCTTGGTCACGATGACTGTCACCTTGGTGTGGATCACCGGTACCGTATGTCCACCTTGCTGCGTCCCGTTGGCCGCCAGCGACTGATCCAGAAGCGCAATCGTGGTTCGGTAGGTGACCTGGGCAAGTCAAAACACAGTTCGGCGCTGCAGTCCTTGCGTGTAACACGTGCGAAGCAGGCACAATCGAATTCCGTCCCCGCATAAAGCGACAACCGACAAACTTCTTGCAGGCGCGTCGAACGTGCCATATTATAGCGCTTTACAAGATTGCATGCTGCAGAGAGCGGGCCCAGCGGGCACGTGCTCAGTCCGTGCTTTAAAGTGACGGCACGACCTCCCGCTAGCAAAGCGTAGCTCTACTATATGGTCATTAAATGTATATTTTAACTGTTTTAGTTGTACCCCGAAGCAGAGCCTGTATATGTAGAGAGTTTGGTCATTAATTTGTAACAATAGAGAGAAAATAAGGGCACGTCATTGGCCAAAATTGTTTCAATGACCTCCGGTGCGATGATTGACAGCTCATGTGACCAACCACTAGCCACAAATGTTCCCCTAATGGAGGAAGTGAGCTTAACAAATACCCTCCAATCACAATTCCTAGGTAAGGATGTATTCAAGTATTTCATTTGAGCACGCTAGAGTTGAAATTTCTGACTCCTCGTCAGTGAACGGGCAACGCACATGACATTGTCGTCGCGGCGACATTCAAAACGGACATAGTATTTATTTTTTTTTTTATCGTGCGCACGCGGCCACAAAGGAGTGAATGGTAAAAACTGCAGATTCAGCTCCGTGGGAGTTTTGACTCAAACCCCGAACAGGCACCCCACATTCGCAGTTTTGCCTCATGTTTCAAGGAATTTTGCTCGTCAGAGTCACCTTTCGTGGCTCAGTGAACGCACTCAGCACCTTGAAACTCCTTCTTTTTTTTTTTCGAGAATCTCTTACAATTATGCATTATTCTACTTTCAACCTCATTAAAAGAAAATACTGTGCCGCGTTACCCGAATGCCTCAAGATTATTCCAGCTCATTCTTACTTTGCAAGTTCTTCACGGAGGGAATATGCGGCACTGACGGCGGTGACGCTTTCGCCCCTCCACTTCGGCTCCCGCCGGCTCTTCCCTTCGAACAAACTCTCTTGATATACGGCTTTGCCCCGAATCACGAAGCAACTGACCAAAAAACCTTTTTATAACCACGTACCTAAAAGAGCGCAAGATACTTGGGGTTAACAGGAAGTTGATTATGGTTTCGTCAGTGGGAAAAATAGGTTCCAGAGACTATGCGCCAAGAAATTGAAAAGGAGGAGGAGTCGAAAGCCCGCGGGGATGTTAGAACGCCGAGCTCTGGTTCGCATAATTAGTGAGTAGACCTAAAACTAGCTGCCATTGTTTCCACTACACTCGTCAAACGCGTTCGAATGCGAGGTCCTGAGGCCGGCATTCCGCGTTCTAACGCGTTCGACGAGTGCAATGAGACAAAGGCAGCTAGCTTTAGGATTACCCACTAATGATTCTAACCATAGCTCGGCAGTTCTGACGTCCCCCCGCGGGCTCTCGTCTCCTCCTCTTTATCAATTTCTCGGCGCATAGTCTGCTAGAGGATATACAGGACATGTCGCTGCCTGTATGCATGACGGAGGAGCTACGGCAGTTGTAAGTAACACCGATCCCCATCTCGACGATCAGAAGTAGTTCCCAGCATCCGACCCGTCTACCTTGCTGTAAGCCATATAGATGCAAGCCACGTAGCTGCTTGGGGCTGCAAGCCATATATGAAGGCCTTCTTACAGCCTCTAAGGATCCCTCTATTTCTCACGTCTTTATTCTATTCGATCATACTCACGCCATCAGCAACTGAAACAGACTAAACAAGCCATGATCATCGTCCATAAAATGCACACAATACGGAACCACTTCGCTGGCACGGTTGTCATGGACTGGGTGCTGGGCCACGGCTCTGCGCAGGGCAACATGGCCGCTCACGATGTGGCGAAATGCGCGGGCCCAGTGAGAAAACCTGTAGAGTCCCACCCTCCCCATGGACCCCGCGACAGCACTCCTGGCTGCCAAGACCAGATTCCGGGAAAGCACGCGAGCCGTGATTCCACCGTGCGCCGCCCGGGTCTCTCTTGGTCTGTCCCAGCGCCAGGAGGTGCTACACCAGCGCACCCGCACCGGATGCGCACTAACCCCTGCAGTTTTTTCATCCTGGCGAAGGCACTACAATCGCATCCCTTTCGCTTTTTCCCATTGCTCTGCTCCGACGGACCAGGTGGATGCCCGTCATCTCATCTGGACCTGCCCAGGGAAGCGAACGGACCGGAAACATAGCGTCGTACTGCGGGGATAGTGTTGGACGACTCCGAAGCCTACCGGACCTGGCCGACCAACAACGCCAGCGCCCGGAGTCTCCTAGACTCGCAGCCTTCCTCGAATCCCCTTTCTTTCCCAAGGTCTGCTGGCCCCTCTTCTTGGCAATAAACAACAACGGCAGGGAGGTCTCTCAGTTATCCCGTCTTCAGTGCGAGGTTCGTACCTTCGATAACGCTTCGGAGTCTCGTGACGCGTTTTCCGTGCACGCGCAGGGCGCGCGTGCACGCACAGCCGTAGACGAAAGGCAACAAGCGCGTGCTGGAGGCCAGATACCGGAAGTACAGTACCGGAAGGGACGCCCTGCTGTTCTCATATTGTGAGTGACTACAGAAGCTGTCTTTAATGTTTGCCAGTGTGCAATACCTTCAGAGCTTCAAGTACAAAACGTGTTGATAAAATGATTTATTCTCTGTTGAGACGCATAGTAAGTATTGGTCTCCTGCATTGCTCTGTTTTACATTGGCCCAACAGTTTTCCTCAATATTCGAAAAAGAATCCCGCGAAGGCCCCAGCCATAATTAGACAAAACTTGCTCAGGAGTGCACTCACTCACCTCATTCACCATCACTGATCAGGCGTGAGGTGGGGGTGAGTTCGTAAGCCTCAAAACGTCACGAGTTTGAGGTTGAGCGAGTAGCGTGAGATCGGTGAACGGTGCGAGTTCGGTGAGTTCGGTGAGTTCAGGAGTTCGATGAGTGTGAGTTAAAGCCCGTTCACACACATGCGTCCGTAGCGACCGCAACGACTGGAACAACCGAAACGACCGTTGCAAGGGTCTGCAACCATCATTTGCCATAGCGGCAGAGGGACGCACACACGTGTCGTTCACGACGCAAGGAGTTGGAGCGAGCCCATGGATCTCTCCCCGCTGCGTTGGAAACAACCGCAACCACAGACCAATCACAGGTCGCGGAAAACTCGGTCGCGCGCGTTGCATGCCGGTCGGGCCGGTCGCGGGCCGGCTCCTTCTATCTGCTACATGGCGCCTTTAGTGGTCATCGACATGGACGGCGTGGTGGAAGCTCATCGTTCCGCGTAAAAGCGCTATCCTTGACTGTGAATTTTCGTCGTGTGTCGCTATGATAGCCCAGCACGTACGAGAAGGGAAAATCCACCTACTCGTGCGGCGATGTCGTGGCGGCACTCTCAAGACAGCAGAAACACCCGTGCCGTCGTGTTTGTTTACTTCGACTGCAGTGGTGCTTTCTAAGCATTTGTGTTCTCGAACATCGCCCGGATTTCTCATTTGGCGCATTCCATGCGTTTGCTCAAGTTCAAGGTATTACTGGCGCGTACAGTATAAAGGATGCGAATTTTCACGCGTTTTCATCACCGGAGAAAAGTGACTAGTGTTAGCAATCCTGAACGCTCGTAACGTCTATCTGATCACGAAATCGTATTTCTACGTTGCTATATCGCTGCTAAGATTACATCGTCTTTTGTAATCGTAGAAAAGGCGTGTGGAAAAATTTATACTATTGCCAAAGTCGTTTGTCGTCCAAGACGGCGTACTGCATCTTTTTCTTTTCTTTTTTTCATCCACTCCACCCTGCAAGCCTATCATGAAAAAAAAAATAAAGAATAAAGATTTAGGCTATAGAAAACTGTCTGCCTTTTTTCTGTTACGGCATTAAGTGGCAGTGCGTCCCCTTCTTAAAGGCACCGCTGAAACAGCTGACGGCGGCGTAGAAGCGGTCGCCGTGCTGACGACCCGCTGCGCTTGTTGCAGCGGTTGCAGGTGTGTGTACACGCGTCGCAGAGCGGTCGTCGGAGTGGCGTCGAAGAACGGCGAATCATGTGGCTTCTACCTACATATCTGTGAAAATTGAGTTGACACTAACTTCGCGATGGCGCTCTTAGCTCGTACTGCTGGTTCATTACGAGTGATTCAAAAGGAGGAAAACGTGCAAATAAATTTATCAGCGCTCTTCGGCTCCGGCTCGCTTCGCGGCGGCCTGGTGTGGTCTTTATTTCGCTGGTCCCTGCTTCGTGTTGGGGTGACGAGAGAGAGAAGGCAGGGCACTCCCGCTCGCCTCGACCGCTCCAGTGTAGACAGCGAGGCACCGACATCCGCGTAGCGTTTTGTTGTTTCATGAAGGAGGAAAACGGGCACCACGTGTGTATGTTTGAAGGTAGAGGTTGTTATTTGGAGATCGCTCGTCTTAGACACGGATGCTAATCCTGAAGCCAATTTTAAAATAAAAATTCGGCTGGGAACTACCGCGATTCGCCTGCATACTTCTTTGTTTTAATTGTAGCCTAGAGTGCTGTAAAAAAAAAAAAAAAGCACGCATACACGTTTTTGTGCCCGAGTACACCCAAAACGCCGGACTTATTCGCAATAGGCCCTTTTCAAAATTCCGTGCTAACGCCTGTCCGCCCTTGCTTTGCTCTCATCCGAGCACGAATTAGTCACGAGGCCTGCGTCAGCGTTCGGTGAGGACTCGGATCCAATCATGCGTTCCGTGTCCAAGCAATGGCGACTGCCAATGTTGCTCGATGAACTTTTGAAAAGGGTCTATTGGGTTTAAAGGCTGCTACATTTATTTTGTAGCGTATGAATTTTTAATTCGATCGTTAATTGTCATAGAACAATTGCAGACGACGAGTTTCTGGATTGCATTCAAAGAGATATGAATTGATCTTTTCACTTTCGCTTAATATTTATGATAACAAATCCTTGACGTTCCTAACCTACTATCCGACACCCCGTTAGTCATACAAGAGGGGGCTACTGAGGATAGTCAGAATACTGAATGCACCCAAAAACGTTTCGCGTGCTGGAGTGTACTAGCTCCAATTGTATTTAGATGATATTTATGATTCCCATATATATGAAGAAAACGGTACAGCTCACGCAGGTGAACGACCCGGTCATTTACGAGGAGCGCTCTTTTTCTTTTTAGCAACAGTATATTTATACGAGTAAATAACACGGAGGAGGGGGTAAAATTCAAACTTAAGTAATTAAAAAAATGTTCGCTATGCGTGAATGCGCACCCGTACACGAAAGCAACCTTCTCCGCTCCGAAGAGATTGAGCACGCGAAGTTTCTGCATCAAAACAAAACGAATCTTGAAGAATTTGTTCATCATGTATTTAAGATGCAGGATTGCGTCCTCCCCCCTCCTCAAATATTTTGTGGATATCCGAATTAGGTTATGAGTAGTTAGAAGTGAGGTGATTTAAATACCGAAGATAGCAGAACTTTGGCATTCACCACTATGTTGTACTTTTTTTCTCTCATTAATTTATTTAACCTTAACGGCGAGATTAGGGCATTACACAAAGGGGGGTTGGGGAATACTTGTTTATACAAATCGAGGCAAAAAAAAAAACAAGTTAATTTAATGCATTCAAGATAAACGCAGTTCATCATTAAGTGGAAACAAATACTAATAACAAGAAAGATGAACCCGTAAACTTGAGTAAAAAACTGCGGGGTCTACGATGATGACGATGGAAGGTCATAGGCTGTTCCAGTCGCAGATTGCTTGAGAGAGTAAAGACTGATTAAATTCGTTTGTCAAACCAGATATACGTTTAAATGTGAGCAGTTTTTAAGTCGAGACGATGTTTTGTCATGAGGTGATAACAAAGAGTTCTTGAGATTGGGACAGTGGTAATAGACGTTATGAAGAAGACACAGGCGAGAGAACTGCCTCCAGAACTGCAGAAAAGACAGGGTCGGTTGACATTTTAAGGCGGAAGCACTGGCTGAAAAATCGCATGCAGACAAGATGAAACGAGCTGCCCGGTTCTGTATACCTCAAGATGATTGATGAGGTAGGCTTGGTGGGGACTTCAACTCCAAATGGAAGCTGCATATTCTAATTTAGGTTTGACGAACACGTCATACGCGATCTTGTAGACGAGGGGGGGGGGAGCAATGCGAAGGTTACGTCAAATAAATCCTTGAGTTCTTAATGATTTAGCATTAATGGTTTCAATGTGGTTCTTTTATGAGAGGTCCGGTGTTAGTTTTACACCAAGATATTTATATGTTGAAACGGTCTCGATCGGCTCAGAGTCGATATGATATATTGATTTGATAGGAACGTGTTTTTCCTAGTGAAGGAGATTAGTTCACATTTGTATTTGTTTAACGACATCAACCTTTGTTTGCATCATTGGTAAATATTTAGAAGGTAATTTCGACGCTGGTTTTGATCGTACATACATGTTGCCTTGTTATAAACGACACAGTCATCTGCAAGGAAGCATATTTTAGAAAAAATGGTGAAGGGAAAGTAAATTGTAAATATTTATAAAAAGAAGAGGTCCCAGAACGGATCCTTGAGGAACACTGAAAACACATTTGTGAGGGTTGATTCGTGATCACTGATGACTGGGAATTGAACTTGGGAAGAAAGAAAGTCACGTATCCATTCATACACTGAAGGGTCAAGGTGAAGAGATTAAAGCTTGGTAAGGAGACGTTGGCAAAGAACATGGTCAAATGCTTACGAGAAATCAAGAAAAATGGCGTCAGTTTGAGTACGACGCTCGAAGTTATTGTGTAGGTCATTAATAAAGTCACAGAGCTACGTCTCACAGGATAGAAAATTTTAAAAGCAACACTGATGTTTGAAGAATTTATTGCTTGCTGGGTGATTCAATATGTGAGAGTAAAGTATGTGCTCAAGTAGCTTAGATGAGATAGATGTTAAAGATATCGGAAGATATTTAGAAACAAAAGAGCAAATTCCCTGTTTGAAAACTGGCACAACTTCGCCAACATTTTTGTCCAAAGGAAGGCGCCTTTCGGATAGCGATTGGTTAAAGGGACGCTGAAGCGGTTTTGTATGTGAGGAAACATACTTAAATCGTCTTCATTTGACCTCCAGGGTCTCTAATATCGAAATTAATTTTCAATTTGGTGCACGTAGGCTCCAGAAAATTAATTTTAGAGCACCGCTGAAGCCCCTTCTTCCCGGAGCATCATGTCATAAAAGGAGTCTTAGCATTCTCCACTCTCGCGCATCTTCAGCGCCCATCAAAGCTATGCACGCGCACTCTTGCTATTTTCAGAACGGTCATAAAAAGACATCACGGCCGGTGTCATTGCGGGGAAATATACCTATTGGTGACGTAAGCGATCGACAGTGTCGCTGCGGTCGGCCCACCACAATTGGCCGAATGCTAACTATGACGTCAGCAAAGGATGTCTCATCGACGGAAATAAGAGGAATGTAAGAACTTCAATTTTGACGGTGTTGGCAGTGTTGGTTTGAGACCGCTATGATTTCAGGCTTCCAGAATGCCCATTACAAACACCATCGAGCTTGTTGTTCACAAAGTAATGACGTCACGAAAGGTAACCGAACGAAGGCGCCACCGAAACATCTCGCCGCTAATATAGCAACCTTAAAATTGCACGTGCTGACCGCGCGAGTGGCACATGCTTCGCGGCAGAAAGATCCTTTTATAACGTAACGCCTGGTCGGAAGTTTTTCGTGTTTTCTCGCGTTTAGTTACATCTTTGGGGGAAACGAACGTGATCGATATTCAGATTCACGGGATAGAAACATTCTAAAATTCACCTCAAACTCTTTTTTCCTTTTCAATATTCTATGCAGAAACAAACTACACACCCACGGCGGTGCTTATGCGGTGCTCCTGTGAATGTTTACGGGAAACAGCGTTTTCTCTTCTCTGGAAAATAACAAAGACCACTTTTGTTTTTGGCTTGCATCGATTAGTATGTACCTTTATTATTATTGTAAAAGTGTAACTGCTTTAGATACAATATATTTTATTAATAAGTGAACAATGTCAACGTTCGCTATATACAGGGTGTCACAAAATAAACTTTACACGCTCTTTTTTACCGCAAAAATAAACTAGGCATCGCCGAACGCTCATTCTCCGCCCAAAGGTCACAACCAGATGCCAAAGTTTCAGCCCGATCCGATAACTTAATCAAAAGTTATGTGATTTTCTGAAAATTGCAATGGGAAAATGGAGCCCATTTTTGCCCGTTTTCGGTTTCTGGTGCCATAGAGCCCCATGTGTTCGAAAACTCCGTCAGCCGCAATTTTCCCATTGAAATTTTCAGAAAAACACTTATAACTTTTGATTAAGTTGTCGGATCGGGCTGAAACTTTGGCATCTGGTTGTGACTTCTAGCGCTACCTTTGGGCGGAGAATGAGCGTTCGGCGATGCCTAGTTTATTTTTGAGGTAAAAAAGACCGCGTAAATTTTCTTTTGTGACAACCTGTATAAGGTCCAAGCCTCTGTTCCACAGTACATAAAAACAAAATAACGATCGAAGGAACTTAGAGCGTATTCAAGGTAGGCTCGCCAGCATTCCGGTGACGCTTATATATCGGTAATATGCAGACTTGGACGTAGTTCAACTACTCTACTCAGAGTCTCAAACTACTGTAGTTCAACTACTTTTCCGAATAACTTGGTAACTTTCAATTACAACTTTATTTGGGTAATTAGTAGTTTAATTTAACTACGCTTTTCAGGTAACTTCTATTCAAATTACTAACTACTTTCGAAACATCACAAAGTTTGAGCGCAGAAATAAATAAGACGCCGGCAGATGAAGTGGCATTCTCATACAAGGGGCCCCCTAACATTCTGTCCCCACGCACTTATACTCGGCAGCCGTAGAAACTGCACCACGGGCGTCCTTGGGCTAAGGTGGCGATGAGCAGCCAAAACATAACACCGGCGCGCACGAACGCAGGAAGAGATGCCTTGGTCAGGTGTTGACCTAATTCGGTAATGCACGCAGCCGCCGCGCCTCCAGTTGCAACCGTGAAATACGGGGACACTCCGAGGGTTGTTGCTGTTTTCATGTTTTCTGCCTTTAGTGAGTTCTTCCTCAAGCGGTTTGGGGATTCCACGGCAGGCGCCACTGGAATGACCTCGCAGCTGGGCGCCTGTTTCCATGGTCGCCTTAGGTGCCTACATGTTTCCGCCGCTCCGCTGTTTAGGGTGGCGACATCGTTTGTGATACCTGCTGCCGACAAACCAGTGTTGCCTACCTCGTTACCATGCCAACCTCGGCTGTTTTCGTCGACTCGTCGACCACTTTGTCACACTCGCCGGTCGTGCGCTCGCACCACGCCGCTAATCCTCGTTAGGGCTAAGGAGCGCTCACCGCTCTCGTTCCGACGGCGAGGTTTTGGCGTGCGATGCCAGTCTGTTGCGTTTCATTTTGTCGCGGGAAAAAAAGCAACGCACACTTCCTGCTCGCAGCCACCACGACCGCCATCCCGCTGAGCCTTCGACTCCTATTATGAACGGAAACGGAAGTGGCCTCACAGTGTTGCCGGGGTCTCGAGACTACGGAAACTCAACGTTGCTTACGTTTAGCGAAATAAGAAGTGGGAAAAAATGGCAGTGGGAGAGGAGCTGGGAAAGGGTAACAAGAAGTTGGCGCCACCCTAAAGCGCAGCGGAAACATGTAGGCACCCTAGGTCGCGTCGTCGTCAGCGCATATTCCCTTGCAAAGCCGGACTCCCTCGAGCACAAACGCAGACACGGATAATCCGTTCATGGGAGCACTTTCGAGCTTCCAGATACAACTGTATACGAGCGACGATGCTTTTTCATGTAATCCTTCCCGTCCTTCCGACCTTCCACGCAAGGGAGACCTCCTCTATGTTGAAAACGATTTACTTGTCAGGCGTGTCAGGCGCGTCAGGACACCGTTCGCCGGCGAGGATTGCGAGTCACTCTTGGGAGATCCTTTTGTTAGACCCGGCGTCAGTGGCGAAGTATACTTCGTTTCATCTTCTGTTAAACCAGAACAATTTTTTTTCTTCACTAGCGTAGAACGAGCACTGCAACAAGACGCGCAGTCGTCCGGATGATCTCATCGTTGTGGCGCGAGATTCGATCCCTTGACGGTCAGGTACACTCGCTTAGCGTACTCTCCGAACGTCGTGGGAATAAAGAGGGGCCAGTCATAACAATCTCAACTTGCCGAAGAAAAAGGAAAGAAGGAGGAAGTTTCTTAAAAAAGACCCTCTAGCCGAGGCAAACCTCGCATGTTTCGTTGTGGACTCCTAAGATGCCGACACCATAGCTTACCCGACCCTGCACAGCCCGTTTCTCAAATTCAACGCTGCCGTTCCATCCAGCGCGTCGGTGAAACGTCTTTTTAGCTTGGCTGGGGACGTCTTTAGAAAGAAAGGGGGAAAACTGCTTCTGCGAGTGAATAAACTATTTGGGTGAAAACGCAAGCCATAAAATGACTGCATTTATTTTAGGCTCGCAGGGTTTTTCACGGATCAAAACTGCTGTTCGTTTTTCTACCACAAAAATATAAAAAACTAACTTCGAAAGTGACTTCAAAGTAACTCGCTACTTTTTACAGTAGTTAGTAGTTTACTCAATTACAATTACAAATGCGTAATTTCTACTCTACTCTAATTACTTTTGGCGTCGATACTCAGTAACTTAACTAGCTTTTTTGAGTAATTCTTTCATGTCTAGTAATATGCCAGTCCTGTCACTGCTTGAAAAAGACCCCGTCGTGCATCTTTGCGAACGGTTAAAAACATTCAAAACGTAAAGAATTAAAAATGCCTATTTCTATTATTTCCTTTGCAGGGACGCTTTTATCGGTCACCTGATCTCTGGCTTCCCTATATTCTCAAAGATTTCGTGCGTGCGGGCAATGTTTAAAACGCAGAACAAGCATTCTCGCGCAAAGCAATACTAAAGCAATACTCTTATTTATTGCGAATATGACTATATTACTTGGCCTTCACTTTATTTGTATCGTCTACATGCACAGGAAGTTACCGATCCTGTGTTGCTGCGTAGATCTCGCCGTCTTTCTTTGTTTTCCAGCACACCCCAGCTAAACTTCTAGCGTGCATTATAATAGCTCGATGGTTGAAGCGAGTCAAACAGAAAACAAAACATTTCTTCACTTCACGACGTGACGGCTGGCGCCGTAGCAGCGAAAGACGGCAGCGACCGTGGTGGGGTAAAAGCCGCGCAACCCGCGTTAGGGAGCCTACATACTCGCCGACTCCGTCTCTAGGGTGGTGACATCCCTTGACACACCACTCGCCGCCGCCCGCCGCCGACCAGTGTTGCCAACATCGGTTGCCATGGCCACCAGAAGGCGCCGCGCCATCTTGGTCCCCAGACCGCCCGCTCGCCCAGCTTGGAGACGTCGTCACGTCGTCGCACCGTGTTTGTTCTCCGGATTGTGCCGGTGTTTTGCAGAGTCGTTCGCAGCGGAGAAGTGTGGTAGCAAGAAGGTTTGAGGAGCAGAAATGCCTGACTGTTATGTTCCGCAGTGTACGAACCACCGCGGGCGTGGCACACGTATGTTCCGCTTTCCGAGTAGGCCTACTCGAAAGAAACGCTGGCTCGCTCAAGTCAAACGAGACCGTTGGGAATCCACTGCAGCTGCTCGTGTTTGCACCGTGAGTGTAACTTTTGTTGCACCTTGATCGCAAGTGTGAGTGGAATGTTTAGCGTCACCCTGCAAGAAGCGAGCGTTTCTGGTTGCGCGATGGGAGCACATAACGTCCCGAGTTCCAGATTCGAGCCTTCGCGGCATTAAAATATCGCAGGTTGAGACGGAGCCTGCCTTCTTCGTATCTGGGTTACCTCGCCGCACGTTGATCTCAGGATGCGCGCGTTGCTGTTGCATGCGCGTTTGGCACTCGCGCTTTGAATGCACCGATGAGTATTATCAAGTTTGTTCGGGAAACAGAAACGCGAGCTTCGTTTACCAAGCTGCTGCGAACTACGTTTTGACTCAGGATTTATATTAAAAGACAAGGGTTTTGAAAACATATTGAAAAGGGCCTTGTTTTTGCGAACTCTATTTTTTTCGACTTGTTCAAGTTCCGGAAATATTTCTTAGACATTTTTCGCAAGCCTCTTCACCACGTAGTGGTTCGTTCACAGGACTACGTTTTTGGGATTGATTTCAAATCGAGAAATTGAGGTCCTCGCAAAAATGAGGTAGCTTGCAATAATTTGACTAGGTCTAGTATGCAGGCGCGTATTGGATACATTCATCCATTAATACTTTTTCTGTTTCTTCGCTTGGCTAATGCAAGACAAACGAAGCGACAGCAGACCTCACGTAAGCACCGTGAGTGTGTTCAAAAACTTTGTTGGTGATTCGAGTTCGCTCCTAATTCTGTTTACAGTGTTTGTCAACTAAACGAGCAGACACAGTGCTGTCTTCGGTGTCTTCGGAGTATTTGCTAACTAATGAAAAATGTACTTTCTTTTTTTTTTTTTAGTTTCATTTTGAGGACAGCAGTTTCAAGCAAAAGCGGCAGGACGGGGTGAAAAAATTGAGGCCAGATGCTGTTTCGACACTTTTTTCTTATCGTGGTAAGTTTTAATATGTTGTATGCATGTTCATAAGTCTATTTAAGTGGACTTCTGAACTTCGAAGAGTTTATTTTTGTGTAACATTTTAAAACTCTATATTTTCCCAGCATTTTCTTGTTACAGAATGCATGCTGAATGTATGATTCTCTCTGGACTACAGTCTTATATTCTCATCTTTTGTAGACTTCGTAAAACGAAATATAGACAGACTAGGTTCTCACAGTACCAAGATGGATAATTGTTAAACAGTTCGAACAACTAGGCAAGAGATGCACACACAGTTTGGGTCCGTCGTGTTTTTTCTGTGTCTTGAAAATGCATATGCATTAATACTAATGTTGATATGTTTGTTGAACTCTTACAGCCATCCCAAAACACAGAAAGGCCCCCAAAAAGCGTGCTCATGGATCAACAGCCATTGCATCACCACCAACTCTACATGGCAGCACAAGCGACACGAATCGTGCTGCTTTGCCATGCGTGCTTGTACAATGATGGCTGCCCCACTACCAGAAGCTCTTGACGTCAGTGCCACAAACACTGCTCAGTCCAAGCGTGCGTGTGCAGCAACAGCCTTCCCACTGCCATTAACGATTAACCTTTGACGACAGTGGAACCACTAAGGACGATGCTCTTCGATCAAAGCGTATTTGTGCAGCAGCAGACATTCCACTGCAACTTGCTCTCGCCGAAATTACAAGAGACATAAACAATGCTGCTCAGTTCGAGTATGCTTGTGCAGCAACAGCCATTTCTATGCCACTAGCTCTCGACATTTATGCAAGCAGCCCTGACAACGCCCTTGAGGATATTTTCTGTGTTCTGCGACTCAGAAAACCCGTGCGCTAGTGCGTATGATATTAAGTGTGCATTGAAGTTGATCTGTGTTAGTCAGTTTTTCTACACACCGACATCTTCGAGCTACAATGTTAATGACAGCGTGCACCTGGCTGACCGCCTCAATCCAGCCGTCAAGAAGCAGATGCAAGATGTCAACCAAGAGTCTGAAGAGCTGGAGAACTTGTTCGTGTGTGAACTTATTGCAGTCTAGTGCGACATTCTGGTCTACCTGGGAGGTTTTATTCTTAGGTTTGTAGAGAAGTCTATTGGCAACTGTGAGGACTGCGAAGGTGTCCTAGTGTCGAATGGTAACGACCTGCACAGCAGTTTGATTCACCTGAAAGAGTATGTCAAGAGTGCTGGGAACCTTGACTACCCCAGCCGAGCCGTGATGAGTGTCTCGATCGAGTGCGAAGAGAACATCACGACTTTTACCTAACTAGACGCCATCTTGACGCTCAAGGCTCCATTTTGCCACTATTCTGGAGTTAAGCTTGTGTGGAGAAGATTCTTCTTGAAAAGTATGTCAGAACAAGAATCAGGATTCGACAGCAGTACGCACAGGAAGTAAACGGAGCGTCGAGCAAGACATGTGCCGCGGCAACGTAAATTAAACGCTGAATGGTGTGTATTAGCACGAAGGATGCTTCTCAATTCAGTGATATGGTAATTTATTGGTACATGTTGTCACCAGTGAGTGAAGAATTTGCTTTCTTATAAATATTACTTGGTCTTTTGCCTATACTCTTATTTTATGCTCTTATTATTGCCTGCTGTCCTACTTCAGAACATGTGTGTCATGTTATTTGTGCCATGCCCGTCTTCCTAAGTATTGGATGCTCAGTAGGTTTCATCAGTGTCATCATCAGGTTGCATTCTTCTACACTGTAAGCACGAACACGCCACCGGCGCTTTTTTCTAATTTTTCTTAGATAGTGAGGTAAGAGATGCTAATTTTTATCACCTAAGTTGATGCCCAAATGAGCCTTTTCCACTACATAAGTAGCTTTCGTGATATCATTTTTTTTTAGGTTGAACAGTTAAATGTTTACCAGCTTTCCTAGCTAGCTTAGTTCCCATTCATACTAACTCATTCACAGGCAAAAAAGGAATCTTTTCCCAGTGCTGAGCAAAATGATAATGGTAAGAGACAAGAACCAGCACCTAGTCATCTTTTCTGATGACCAGCATCCAGCACGCGCTCATTGCCATCTGTCCTGTTCCAGCTGCGTGTTCACGCTCAAACTTCCCGAGATGTGAAGTGCTATTAAAGGTCGGGAATCTCGTGCTAGAGGAATGATCAGTGGTGTAGCTAGGCCAGTGGCGTAGCCAGGACTTTATTTCGGGAGGGGTTCAACGGTATTACTCCCCCCCCCCCAATCCCCCCCTCAATGACTTAGGGTGAGCTCGCCGACTCGGACGCTCAGACAAACATTAGGGGGGCGCTGTTAAAATAAAACGGGTAAAGCTGCATTGTCCTTTTTCAAAACGGAGCAGGCTTCATTTACAGGAATACGGGCGTGGTGGCTCACTGTTCTACCGTCGTCGTACTTGCGGCCCACCAACTTTAAAAGCGTTCTCACAGCACACATTTCCTTCCGCTTTTTGAGGTAGCACTGCGTTACCAACGCGTGAAGGCCAGACAAAACACAAAGATAGCTATACTTTCACAAAAAAAAGTAAGCAGCAAAAAAAAGAAAATCTCGACTCTGAAAAATGGGAGCAACCGACTATGCACAAACACTAGGGGCCCATATTTAGGGCGAAGGTAATTCTGAGCAATCACAAAACCAAAATCTATTATCTATTAAAGGTTTAACAAACTCGTGCTACAGAACCAGATGCCGAAGGGAAGAGAGTTTTATCTTTGCTAGGCCGTTTTATCTTGCAGCGTGGTCCAAAGGCAGCAGCAGCTTATCCTCGGAGTAAGGAGAAGTCATCATTCCGAACTCGTCGTTCCGTCACTCGGAGAAATGACATGACGCACCACACAAAGACTACACGCCGAACGTGGAAAGAAACTTGACTACCCTTGCGCCTATGCGTAGTGAGAATATGAAGGCTTGTCTCCTCGGAGTTTTTGATGTTCCGTGCAACGAAGAGATTCGTCAAATAAGGAATTGCATCGGTCGCCACCTCGACATACAAAGCAGAAAGCAAGACGGACTTCGTCGCATCCGTGAGCGACGATTTTCGCAAAGTGAGGGAAACTTCGCCAAAAATAGGGAAATTTTAGGCGTCCAATGCAAGAAAGAGAAACGTGAATCGCCCGTCACGTCTGCGGTATACAGGCGGTCGCCCTCTGTTAGGAGGCCCTATTTCAGAACGTCCATCGTCTCCTCAAGATCCCAGCGACTCTGCATGCCCTTAACATCGGCGGAAGCTGAGCGCTCGTTCTCTTTACTACGACGGTTCAAAACGTACCTGAGAGCGTCCACTTCAAATGAGCGGCTGCTCGGTCAGCTTAAGTCCAGACGCAGCCGATGCTACAAGCGCGAGCATGTGGCCCTGAACAGTGCTTGCACTTCACAAGCGCGCGTGCTTGGCAGGGACGCCGAAAGCCCGGAGCTCGCGCTTGTAGCATCGGCTGCGTCTGGACCTAAGCTGAAACGAAGTATAGCGCTTTTGAATGTTCATCGCGACATTAATGTTCAAGCGAAGGACGTCCTGGATATTTTTTCCCGTGAACGCAGGCGGCTGCATTTTAATGTGTCGGCGCTTGGCATAAATGAGATGATAAAGAGAACCTGTAAGTTTCTTTCTAACATATCTAGTCACAGTTACCTTTTTATTCGCGGCAATTTCTAGTCGAAAGCACGTAATTCTGATCACAAAAGGTGTGCTTGAGCGCAGCACCACCCGTTGCTTACAGTGCAATTGTTTTTTACAATTGATTTATTATTCCTTACATCACAGACATTGTTTTATTTTATAACCGTGTGTTCGTTTTATTATGTTCACTTTGGTTTGATTGAACTGTGTATTCCATGTTTGTGATACTTTGCCTTAAAATTGCCGTCCTTCACCCCACAAATGTTTCAGAAATATCCATTCTCTATATATCTAAGATCAAGTTCCGCATCCCATCGAATAAACATGAATTAAGCAATATTGCATATTTCATTAATTTGAGCATTTTCTACCCCACAAACAATTTTCCCGAAGTCATACAAGTTGAAGATAGCCCGCGCTCCCCCGTTGCTCCGTGCCTCCTGCAAAACTGACTGCGTGAGAAGGGGAGCGAGCGGTCCCCATTGGCGGGTGGAAGGGAGGGGGGGGGGGGGGGGTTCGACCCCCCAAACCCCCCCTCCCTCTGCCTACGCCACTGAGCTAGGCCATCCGGCACCCGGGGCCCTTACGTATTTGTCCTCCCCCCCCCCCCCCCCCTCCCAATTCGCTCTCCGAGATCGCAACCTACCAGTAAAGCAGAGTGGGGCTGGGGGTGCCGAGTGGTGCCAGAGGTGCCCCCCCCCCCCGTGACTGGGACGCCTGGTCCCCCTGACCCTCCCCTGTTGCTACGATACTGGGAATTGTCATAACTGAAAATCCCCGTTACCGTTCTTATCCTGGCCAATTAGCTCTGCACCAGAATGGGCCTCAAAATTCGGGTACTTGAGTACATTTGTAACTTTCCTCAAATATGTCTTTTATTAGTCAAATCTTTCCATTAAAATTTCAAATGTATTAAACAAAATTTGTATTTAAATTTGCAACTTTAAACTTCAATGAGAAAATGTGGCCATAAAAGACTTCTTTTTTTTTTTTAGCAAAGTTGCTACTTTTTTACGAGCCATTTTAGTTGCTAACGAGATTTTTGGGTGATCTTCAGAAAACATTTATTTATCATATGAATAAGCCCAAAAAAACTCGCCTTTAGTTTAAGCATCGGCATACATCATCACAGAACAACGTTTCTGCTACTAAATAACGTAAAAAGTCACAGTACCAACGAAATCTGTGCAAATTCCTACCCGTGCACCGTTTTCCGGGCAAAAGCTGGGGACCAAGATGGCGGCTCGTCAGGTTTGGCGGCCGTATGAGCTGGCGTTTGGCAACAATGGTCGGAGTTGTCACCACCCTAAAGACGGAGTCGGCGAGTATGTAGACTCCCTAACCCGCGTGCAACACGAGCGCCAGCGCCGCGGCTACGGTGAGGGAGAGAACTATACTTCTGAGTGCATGGCCTCCGAGATCCCGAAGCGCGCGCGCGAACGCTTCTCCGGCCGTCCCATTCGTGCGGAAAGGGCGTAATCGAAAAAAGAGAAGGAGGCGGCGTGTCTCCGCGGGGAGGCGCTCCCAACCCAGTCATCGACAGCATGGCGCGAGGCTGAAGAGTTCAAGAAAAAGTCTTGTTACGTCAAGTTACTGCAACTTATACTTACAAATATTTTGTGTATTGTGGTAGAACGGTGAACAGCTGCTCTGGGGATGTACACATCGCGACACTGTTAGCGCGAACAGGACATCGGCGCCTTTTCGCATTTTATTAGGAAAGAGTATTAGTGGGCACACAATTTTACCCTTTATATTAGAGTCCTAAGTGAGCTTTTTCTATAATAATGATATCTTTGATGACCACCTTTCAGTTCTAAGAGAAAAACACAGAAAACTGGCGATCGCTTGTTCGCGCTAACAGTGTCGCGCTCTGTACATAGATAGAAAATCTGTGATGCTTATTTAATTATTTAATTTGAGATATTCATCTGGACATGTTGCGGCTTGCGCTGCAAGCGCGCCTTTTGATATATTTGGTTGCAATCTGTAACAGGTATAAAAAAAATTAGCTCCGTACATAAAAAATAATTCGTATTTCCCTACATAAAAATAATCACGCTGCAATATTTTTCCTTTTTACCTTCGCACGTTGTTTGGCGTAGCTTTTTGAGCCTCACAATATTCATTATGTAATTTTTGCGGGTCGTATTGCGGTGTTTGATTCTACTATACTCCGTTTCACCTTATATTGTACCGCAGAGAAGGCTAGAAGCGCGAGTTCATAGCGTTGGGAGCTGCTCTTAACGCACGAGAGCTTGTGCCGCCGACATGCGCCCTAGAGCAAGGAGCTCGCGCTTGTAGCCTTACCTGCGGTACATCATAAGGTGAAACAGAGTATAGAAGCACCTTGGTCATACACAAAACAGTCTGCAGATATCAGTCACCACGATATCCGTGGTTCAAATGCCGCGTACCAAGTGTCTCCTTGAACTCGTTGCCTTGCGGCATTCGAAGCTCAGATCTCGTGGTGACTCGAGTTTGGGTCTGTTTGCAGACTGTCTTCTGTATGATGTACAAGCAGCGTGACCCCGGCTTTGGGGAAAAACCTATGGCGGTGAGGTACAACCACCTCGCAATGATTTCTCCAATTTTTTTTTTTTTATTTTTATAAACTTCGTGATAATTGTAGTTACTGATTGAAAAGGTGGGGCGTCCGGGGAGCCCGGAGCACGACGACGCGACTGACACCACCCACCCGCGATGCCTGCGACTAAAAGTTTACACGGGCCGATATGTCGAAGCCCGCCCCAGCCCGGCCCGTTGTCTATTGGGCCCGGACTTGCCCACGGCCCGCTATCCACTTCCAACAGCCGGCCCGGCCTGGCCCGAAGTCACGGGCCAGCTCGCTAACTGCTACACATAAGTTGATTACGACACCCAACAGTAAATACTGTAAGCATTTTTTTTTGCTGCTATTATTAGTTGGACCAATCTGCAGGCCTAGGCAGCTGGTTAAGAAAAATCACCCGATCTTCCTTTTCTGCGAACCTCACAAACGCATAAGTCGGAGGTCCCTTTTAAATTACTCGTGTGGCATTACGAAATCATACCTTCGACACAAGCCCGACACTGAACGGGAGTAATGACAAAATCTGCCAAACCTTCACATAGTGCGACCAAACACGCGCGGAAAGGACGGAAAAACAAAAATGTCAAGCAGAAGTAAACAAAACCACGTGTCACAGTTGGAAAGGAAGGGACACATCGCGACGGGTTGGTACAAAAGACGGGCAAAGTTCTAAATTAGCCACTCTCGCTGCGCACAACCGTAAAAAACGAGAAAAAAAAAACGCAATGTCGTCGTCTTTCGCGGTGGTCTGCGAGAAATTGTCAAGGAAAAGTACCCCTCAGGGGAACCTCTTCACCCCTATTGGGGATGCAAGCACTCGTGCGTACAGATGGTTTACGCCGGCGAGGGTACGCATTGTGTAGGCGCGTGTATGTGCGTGTTTGTGGTGAGAAGCGATTGTATGATGGTGGCGGCGCCGCCGGGTACGAAAAGGAGCGCCGCGCCGCTAGTCCTCTGGAAGAGCATTCGCTGCACACACCGAACCATACAAAAACATATACCCACACACACATGCTTCAGCGTCTGTTTATCCCCGCCCCCCCCCCCCCCCCCCCCCCCAAACTGTGGTTCCTCTCCAAACCCCCGAACGCTCTTCGGAAGAGAATGCCGCTAAAAAACCAAAAAAAAACAAAAAAAAGTAATGGCCGGTCTGGCACGCTTTGGCCCCCCTTGAAGACTTGAATGCAAGGCCCGTACCCGGCCCGAGCCCTTCATGAATGTACACGTGAAACCCGAGCCCGGCCCGAGAGCCGGGCCGGCCCGTGGCCCGCGGTCTGGCCCGATCTCTACCTGCCACGCTGACGGCTCGCCCCTCTGTTATGACTGGGCAGACAGCGCCTCCTCGCGGCGAGCGACGGAGTTAGCGCAATTACACACTTCTGCTGGGGAGCGAGACGAATGGGACGGCCGGAGAAGCCTTCGCGCGCGCGCTTCGGGATCTCGGAGGCCATGCTGAGTGATTGAGGTCGGTGAAAGATTGAAGGAGTGAGTGAGCAAGATGAGGGGCGTGAGTTCGTGAGTTCTTGAGTTCGTGAGTTCATGAGTTTGGTGAGCTCATGCGTTCGGTGAGGGTAGTAAGTTCGTAAGTTCAGTGAGGGACGTAAGTTAAGCGAGTTTTTAGGGGCGAAGCTCCTTAGGGGCTAGCACGGTGGAAGAAATACATTTAGGTGGTGAATCTGGCCGCTCTTCCAGTGGGGAGCGAGCGACCAGATCGTGTTCGGAGCTAGCCTCAAACAAGGAGTATACTGTTTCACCTAAAGGCCCGTTCACACTCTTGCGACCGAGTACGACTGAGAGAGACGAGATCTCTTAAAACTTCTTAATTTTTTTTTAGAACGAGGGAACGGATGGATGGATGGATGGATGGGGCTGAACCCTTTGAATCGGGCGGCGGCTTGCGCCACCTAGCCAGTATTTTTTTTTAAGCTATTTAATTTACGAGTTACAAATCTAGATATTTAGTCTTAAAAGCTACGGTCCGTACGACGGAGGCGCCTCTATGCAACCGGGTAGCACACACCTTCCGCAGAAAGGGTCGCCCAGTATGGAATAGGAAAATATCACCCTTCCCTTGACCTATGCCACCAGTCAGATAATCTCTTCTTGGTTATCTCCACCTTCCCCATGTCTATTTTCCCCTCACTATTCCTAAATCCCAGTGCGGTTATATTAATAGGCTCTTCAGCCACTACAGGGTGAAGCCACTTACAGTAAAGTACCAAATGTTCAGCCGTCTCCTCCTCCTCTCCGCAAGCTCCACACACGGTGTCTACCTCCTGATATCTAGTTCTATATGTCTTAGTCCGCAACACTCCCGTTCTGGCTTCAAATAGCAGGGAACTCCCCTTGAATTATCATAGAGACATAGAGAATTATCATAGACACACTGGCATTGTGGCGCCATCTATGCGGTGACCCTGGAACTGCATTTCACAAGAGCGAAGGTTTTGCGGGATTTCCGAGGTCAAATGTGCGCAATACCCATAGAAAGGCTCGTTTATAACATTGACAAAAGTTTTTCGAGCCAAAAAAGAAAGGATAATGCAAGAGAGAAATAAAAAAATATGCCGGCCCGCCGAATTTACACTGCTACCCAATAGATGGCGCCAGTGTGTCCTCTGGTTTAAGAAGTTTTAAGGAACCCAGGTTTAAGAGGTCGCAAGAGTGTGAACGGGCCTTTATGATGTACCGCAGGAAAGGCTACAAGCGCGAGCTCCTTTCTCTGGGGCACATCCCGGCGGCACAAGCTCTTGTGACTTAAAGGGGCACTGACACATCAAATCATATTTTTTTTTTATTATCCGAAACGATTGAAAACGGTGCCGGGACATTACCCTCAAAATTCGAAACTTGGGAATTCAGTATTTGTGAATTAAAAAAAAAAAAAACAATTTCCAAATGCCGAATTTGAAGTTCCCGCGCAATCCCCGCCAGTGCAGTCAGTCAAATTTTGCGGTCTCCTGCGACTCGACTTTCTCTCGGACCTCCGCTGACCCGATGGGAGGAGGAGGCGAGCTGGCGCGATAGAAGGGAGCCGGCGCGGAAACCGGTTTCTTCTCCTACTCGCCATCTGCTCGAGCGCCGCCAAGTTTTCTGAGAGAGGACACCAAATCTAGGAAGGGACATCTCACCGAACTCGGATTTTTGGTATTCCAAAAAGAGGGGCCGTAGTGCGTTCGCATTGCGTTAAAAACATGTTTTACGATTGCCGTTATTAAATGTTATAGAAATGTCGCCTACAAAGCTTCTAAATTTCCTGATTTTTGACGTCATCGATCAAAAGAAGCGAGGAGGTAGCGGCGAGAGATTTAAACGCCAAAAATAAAAAGACGCGCGCGCGCGCGGGAAAATTTTTTTTCGCGATGCGATTTTTTTTGCGTGTCTATGACTGCAACTTGCGTCGTTTTAGACAATAAAAAAAAATACGATCTTTGGGGTGTCAGTGCCCCTTTAAGAGCAGCTGCCAACGCTATGAGCTCGCGCTTCTAGCCTTCGCTGCGGTACAACATAAGGTGAAACGAAGTATAGTTGTTCCGCGCCGCCGCGGAGGGCGCTGAGGTGTGAGCACCGTGGGTATGAGGTCTCTCCTCGGCGGCCACGGTGTCGGGGGCGTAGCTTGCTCGCCTTTTTCGCGGTGTGGTGGTGGTGTGCGGTCAGTGGCTGGCCTCATGTTTTGCTTTGGTGCTGTGTCGGTCACAGGTGCCACCATCGTGCACGAAGATGAGCGTTAACCCGAAGAAGTTATGCTATAAGTATGGGAAAGACGTGCTTCTTTCCCAACTGCAATTCGGGATACCGGAACTGCGCAGATCGAGTCTCCTTGTTTAAAGCTCCATCGAATGACGCTCGCCTGGAGCAGTGGCGTCGTGCAATCCCGAGGGCCGATCGCAAGTTACTACCTAGTCTCCTCATCTCGTTGACCAAGTGAAGAACAAGCTTGACAATCTAATTTCTGTCGAAGACTGGGAATGCGAAGATGTCTGGACAGAAAAGGCTCAAGAAACCAAGGCTGTGGACTGCATGCTATATTATGTAACTGGGTTTTTGAGCGTGAAAATAAAAAAGCTACACGCTGCCCTGCATGCCGATCCGCTTTCAGCATCGACAAGAACACTTCTACTGAAGCAGCACTGACAAACGTGAAGAACAGAGGAGGCCTTATACACCCCAACAAGAACTTTTTTTAGCTACTGAAGAAAACGGAACAGTTCTTCGTGGAAAATAAAAGCCACCAGACTGTCTACTGGGACACAATTGACAGTGTTCTTGACACATGCACAATAACGTTTCCATGCGCTGCACACAAAGAAGAAACAATTGCCCAGTTGCTCCACTACTACTTGTGCATGCGAATGCGACAACACTGTAAACATATTACGATGAGTAGGAACAAACAAGCTCAAGAAACAAAAAAAATCAGCAAAGCAGCGCTCGTCTGGGTTTAAAGGCATGGGCGAGAAACACAGGATGTAGGAGATGGCGTTCTTTGGTAGTATGCAGTGAATTCAGCTATTATGTACATTTCAAAGCAAAAATACTTGTCAGGTATTTTTTTACCTGTCAGACGGGGTGACACCATATTGTGAGAGTATAGATGAAAAGTGATTTATGTCTTATAACCGCTACAATGGTTTGACTTTCAGTCATTGTGTCATCATGTCAGTCAGTATGTCATCATACTGTGTCATCATTTCAGTCACTATGTCATCATAAATAGGAAGTTTTTCTGCTCACAAGGTTTTTATGTTCCACAGTACAAGTTGACATTGTATGTATAAACAATGTGTAATGCTAAAACCTTTATGCGCATGTAAAGAATTATTTAGGCCCCACTATGTAACATTATTAGAATTTATTTTTTCAATAAGGGAGGAGCAGGGTGGAAAAAAATCACCCGACCTCATATAAAGCCACGCAATGTGTGTAAACAATTTACGGAACTGTTACCAAACATGTTGTTTGACAAAACATGCGAGCACGACCCAGGTGTTTACTCTAAATTATTGAAGGCCTAGTAGATTATGTCGGAAAGTTTTATATTTATACGAGAATTTTTGTCTCGTTGCGTCATCATTGGAATGTTCTCATTTAAAAAAAAAAACAAAAAAAAAAAACAGGAACCGCACGGGGGAAAAGGCAATCAGTGCCAGTGCGCCAACATGAATCCATCATTTCACTACACAGTACACAGGGACCGAGTAAAGAATGCATAATTTTCTTCACAAGCCCTCTATACAAGCCTTCACAAGCCCTCTATACAAGCCTTCACAAGCCCCTGTATACGGGGGCGCCATCTATCCCCGTGCGAGTGAAGCGCGCTCGGTGCGCCGAACATAATGTGGTCGCCGCGCGAGACAGAGAATCATCACCTAAATCTATTTCTTCCACCGTGGGGGCTAGCCATGTCCGTATGTCCGTCCGCCGTCCGGCTACAGTGTACTCTAGTACACTGTAGTCCGGCGTCGGGTACTCGTGCTCCTGCTCGTGAGCTCACGTGCTCACGTGCTCGTGTAGGGCAAAAACAATGGAAAAAAAAGATGAAAAAAAACTATGTCCGTCCAGCGTCCGGCGTCCGGTGATCGTGCTCGGTGCTCGTGAGCTCACGAGCACGTGAGCACGTGCTCACGTGCTCGTGTAGCGCGAAACAAAAAATGAAAAAAAGATGAAAAAAATGACGGGAAAAAAATGTTTGCGCAGTCGACAGGATTCGAACCTGTGCGGGGAGACCCCAATAGATTTCTAGTCCATCGCCTTAAAGGGATACTGAACCAAAGAATTTAGTGTTCACAATAAGTGGCGCACGTTCTTTCCACGAGCGAGCAGCCGCCGGTGTGCGCGAGCACACGCAACGAAAATGACGTCAAAGATCTTCATTCGCGCTTAAGAGGACAATGAAATGCATGAGCTTCGGGCCAAAGGAGAATAAATACAGGCTTTTCATCTCTACAAGTGAAAGCTACGTGCTTGTTAGACCAATTAATCGCTTACCTTTTACACCAGACACCACTGTGTTAATGAAAAACTTGTTTTTATTCTCCTTTGGCCCGAAGCCCATACATTTCCACTGGTCTATGTTAAGCCCGCGAATGGAGGTCTTTGACGTCATTTTTGTTGCGTGTGCTCGCGCACACCGGGCGCTGGCTGTGATCTCGTGGAAAGAACGTGCGCCACCTTATTATGGGCACTAAATTCCTTGAGTTCAGGGTATCCCTTTAACCACTCGGCCACGACTGCGGGACGAGTAGGGGGGCTCTGAGGCTGGTAGATAACTCAAGAGGCTGGGGATGGTCATGGAGGAAACGTTGCATATAGCCGCTCTCAAACGTCTGATACGAGGAGAGGGCCGCTTGCGGTCAAATGCGTATATTAATGGCGTTAAACTTTGCAATGCATTGGCCCTCAACGTTTATAGACGAGAGGGCGCTGCGGTCAAATGCTCAAATGCGTATAGGGAGTATTCCCTGGCCGCCATAGCTGTGTGCACGAAGGCTGAGGCGCGTGCTGATGCGCGAGCTTCCAGTTTTTAGCAACGTGCATTCCGCACCATCAAGATTGCCGGTCTTAGAAGCCCATTAATGTGAGCTCGTTCTGAGCATGCGCTCTCAGCAGCGCCCTCAAATATGGCGTCCAGTGAATACCCCCTATATAACCACGTTCCATACCACACATTCTCTTTCTGACATGGATGCAAACGAACGAAAGGCTCGGCATGCTGCAGCTCAGCGTCTACGCAGAGAAGCACCCCCAGAGCTTCGCCCCAATCAACATCATTCACCACGTGGAGATGCGGTCAGTTTTTTAGTTTGTGAGTGAGGACTTGAATGTGACTGCGGCCGTGAGGGTGAGGGTAACCAAGCTGTTAACTATTTTTTTTTTTTAATTTCAATCTGGCTGTGAGTGAGTTCAACCAAAAATGCCGACCTCTGGTTACAGCTCACCTGCCAGTCGTGGTTGACGAGGGCCTCGTAACGTCGAAGGATGCGCGTGTAGATGTAGATGCGATGCGGAATGCTGCTGTTCTCCAGGTCTACGGCGAGCTCGTCCTGGGTGTAGCTGCTGGTCTCTTCTTCAACCACGTAGCGACGGCTTTCCTGGACCCGTCCAATGAAGCCCGTCCAGGACTCGTGGATGACTTGAGCCACGTCGTCGGCTCTGCACTGGGAAGACGATGCCCAGGACCGCACGAAAGGGGAGTCGAACTGCAGTACCCAGTGACGCAAGGTGTCACCAAAATGAAACTTAAAAATGTATGACCTTTCAATCAAAAAGGAGAGATGTAAAAACGATCTTTAATTTTCAAGCAAGCATAAATTTTGAAGCATAACTTCGTTGATAACTCTGCTAAAACTTAAAAAAAAGTACGCACGAAAGCAACGTTATTTTTCACTCTCCTTCTCTTTATTTCTCTTGGAAAACAATGTTCTGCTTCAATGTATAAAAAAGAGGAGCGGTATGTAGTACCTCCGGGGACCAAATGCGCTGCCAGCACCACTAGCCCCTGGGGGACTCTCGGGGAGGGGAGCAACTTTTGCGCCCCTCCTGTGGGTCCCTCAAAGTTATACTCCCTGGACAAACATTTGCTTCCTTGCATTTAGGCCACTAGGACTAAATGTTGCGCCCTTGCATTTACACTCCTGGAACTAAATGTCGCGCCCTTCCGTTTAGGCGCCTGGGTGTAAATGTAGCGCCCTTACATTTAGACCTCTGGGACTAAAAGGTAATTCTGTACATTTGGTGCCGAGCCACTGAATTTTCAACCCGTGCTTTTAGTCCTCCTGGACTAAAAGTTGTACCCTAAAAATCGCGCCCCGCTGAAAAATGTGCTTCGCACAGATAGACTGGTTGCCCAGTGTGCTGCAATCTCAGAAACAAGACGTTGCAGTTCAAATCAAATGTACACTCTTAAAAAAAGCTAATAGGATTTATTTGGTAAAATTCTAGTAACCGCTTGTCACATATGTTACTATAGGTACCTAGTAACCGTATGTGTAACGGTCAGGCTAGTAACGATTACTAGGTCAAAAAGCTAGTAACGGTTTCTAACCAGCCTAGAATCTTCCACTGCATGCCTTTAGCTAGTAACTGACACTAACTCTCATAAGACCCAGATGGCGCTAGTCAACGTCAAATTCGAAATTGGCAAAAGAAATATCGCTGGGACATTTTTTCCACGCTGATAATATTCACATTTGCACAGCGCTTATGTCACATTTGCACACGTATTATACATTCATATAGACAGAGAATTAGAAGACAAACACACATAACACACACGCGACAACACGTTAATTCAATCGCCGCCCCCAAACGCCAGCCAAGCGCCTTTTATACTGATCATTTAAAGGAAGTCGTTTGGTCAGTGAGCACCTCGTTCGTGAAGGATGCCACAACTATGGTGCTGTTATCACACCAATATTGTTTTCCGATGTTGTTGCTAGACATTCCAAGGATTGTATCTAAATACTAAGAAGTAATAGTACACGGAGTAATTATTGGCGACAGTTTATAAAAGAGCGCCCCCATAGGTTATCAGCAGCCATGTTCTCGCTTCCCCGCATAGACTGCCGCCCTTTAAGTATGCGCGTCTCCGTGGCAACAGCATCGTCTCTTGCAAAAGAGAAATATACCGGGTGTTCATTTTTAATTCGAACAGATTTATTACAAACAATCCGTAAAAGATGCACTACTACGGTTGTTCAAGTGAGTTATATGGCTAGGGGGACATTATGTGGGTGGCTAATCCTTGCAAGAAGTTGGCTAATTACTTAAAATTCGTTAATTAACTTTTTAATTAATGAAAATTGACATATGGTTCCAATTAGAAATTTGCTCAGCGTCGTCGAAAACCCCTCAATCAGTCATTTTCAGAAAGACTTTGAGTGCGTGAGAAGCGTAGTAGTGAACTGAAGTTACCGCTCGTGGAGCAGGTAACTTCAGGTAACTCGTCGCTAAAGGGTGGCGCTGTTATCGTATTTAGCCCGGTCTCGTTGGACGCCAGCGGCCCAGGTTTCAAGGGTGAGTTGCCCAACTGAAGGTTTTAGTAACGCTGGCTGGAACACAGGCTGCGATCGTTAATGGCAGCTACAACCTGAAATATTTGATGCTACGATTGTCTGTGAATACCTCCCCTGCGTTCCGAAACCGTAAGTGCGTCGCTAACGCTGGCCATCGGTGATGCAGCAGACGCCACCATCTTGTCCACGCGTTTGGGGGACTCAAACCAGATGGTCTCTTCGCGGAGCAAATGGGAATTCAGAGGACCAAATGCTGCCGTTAGTCCTCTGAGACCATCTTTTTTTTCTTTTTTTAGAGTATAGAAGCCCAGCAGAAGTTTGATGTTTTCAGGAGGACGATTTCAAGTGTCTCCTACCAGACTAGCTCCCTTTGTGTTCTGTTTGCGCTCGGATGAAGTGAGAGACTATAACACAGTTTCAAGAAGCGCTGACTAACAGAGCGTAGACAACAAAAAAAAAAAAAAAAGAACCCGTGACGCACGGCTTTGTAGAGGTTCACGACGCCCTTCTGGACCTGGTTTCCGAACTCGCTCCAGATGAGGTCCAGGTGCTCGGCGAGCCAGTAGCCGACTCCCTCTTTGACGAAGACGTCCTGCAGGTGGCGGATGCTGTCCGCACAGGGCAGCTCGCCGTCCAGTTCGATGGTGCGCGCCAGTTTCTCCAGCTCGCCCTCGAGGATCTCGCGGTGCACGATGGCCGTCCGCAGCAGATGCACGTCCACCTCCCGCAGCGCCATGAGCCACTGCTGCGGCGAGTCCTCGTACTTCTGGTAGAGCGAGAGGAAGTTGCCGGCCACGTGTCGCTGCGTCGCCCACCACACTTCGCGCATGCGCAGCAGGAGAGGCAGCAAGTCGTGGGCGAAGAATTCGGACCTCGTCGGCTCCAGGCCTGCCAGGATCTCGCTCGTGGCATGGGCAACCTGGTCCCCGACGCGCTGCCATACTCGCGTCACGGCCTGCGTGAACGGCGTGCGCTCTCGAGTAACGCGAGAATAGAACACGTGTTGTGCTCGGGTTGACGGACGACACGTGTTGTGCTCGAGTTGACGGACGAAATAATCCTTCGTGTCAATAGAATGATAAAAATCAAGCCTCGAGCGCTATTTCAACGCTAAACCATTCGTTGAAGCGAACGAAGCATGCAGCTCCTTCCAGTCAGAAAAGAATCACAGTAAGGAAAAAGTCAAAATTTGTAAAATATATAGATGGGAAAAAAGTTTTTTTTTTCGGTGAGAATGAAGAGCCGAAGAAAGGCCGTTGCAAACAACGCGTAGATGCGAACTTCCACTTCAGTTATATTTGTGTCAAGCTCGACATGCTCCCAAGTAAAGTTCGTTATAATTGTGCTGCTTGGAACCGGCGTCTCTGACCTGAATGTTTAGGACACCCCGGGACCATCGCAGGGTAATGCTATACATTTTCGCGATAGACCTTTTTCTAAAGTGCAAGCCACCTAGTAGCTGCTGCGCCAATTTTCCTTATCCACCCATGGCCTCCGAGATTCTTGGCGCGCAAAGCTTCCCTCCGGCCATTCATTCGTCGGTGAAGAGTGAAAGAGAAAACAAAATAAATGCATCCAGGCAGTTTCCGCAGCGCGGTGGCTGGGTGAACGAGCGTTTGGAAGTGCCCGGAAGAGAACTTTGAGCGCCAAGAATCTCGGAGGCCATTGTCCACCATCGCTTGGCCCGGGCACGCATTCTGAGCATGTTTCCAGGCTTTTCCTCCTGCATAAAGTGTATTACTCTCCCTCTTTAAATCAGTCTCTCCTTAGCCCACCCAACTATGTTTCTTCAAGACTGGACCACACATGCAAGATTGCCCGACCCAAGACCAATGTACAGCCCACCAGCATTCATTTCTACCCGAAACTATTGTGGACTGGAATGGCCTTCCCGATAACATCGTCACCATCACAGATAACGCCAAGTTTCGCCTCGGACTAATTACCACCACCCTCTCTGCAATGCCTCTTGGGGCCCTGACGGTATTTGTAAATAAATATATAAATAAATAAATAAATGTATACATTCGACTCGAGGGCTGCCTCATCCGTTATGAACTCGGCCTCGCTCTAATAAGGAACGAGTGCTGCGTCAGCGTTCGGCCAAAACTCGTATCCAATCACACGCTTCGTGCCCCAAGAAATGGCGACCACCAGTGTTGCTTGACGGTTTTTTTGGAAAGCGCCTATTCTGGGGTTTGGTCGTAGAAGGGCGGTCCAAGTCGTACGCCAGGAGGCATCGCTTTTGCCGCGCGTGGTCCCCGTGTAAATAGTTTGGTTCATGCATGAGATGCAAGGGCAGAGCCACGGCAGTGCCCGCGCCGTCATAAAAGCCCCTTATATCCCTGCGGTTACAATATAACTCGAGCAAAGCACACACAAAAAAGTCAAACATTCAATTATTTGCGTGCCTGACTTAAACAATAGTTTTCTTAGAACCGAAAGCCGCATTTAAAAAAATTGATCCGGCGGGTTGGCCGACAGGCACACCCTGCATTTGCCACGTCACTAATTATTTTATGCGATAGTGAGCGGGACATCACGTACGCCGCTTTTAATTCATCGAAAGTTAAAATTTTCATATATGTGACGTTAAAATATGCGAACCAATATGAACCTAATTTTTTTTTTATTACTACTATTAAGAGATTGTCGCGGGGTGTGTATACGGTTGATCAGAGCATGTGCTTGCGAACACGCCCAACCAGCGCTCTGCCGTGGCGCTCCTTCCCTGGGCGTCACAACCCCTGGCTGCTACTACATTTCTGTCACCTGGCGGGCTACAGACCTGGAAACACTCGGGCCGGCTTGCTAGAATCAGCGTGTTAGCTTACACTGCATGAAAGAAAGCCTGTTAAGCCTGGGGCGCGCGAGCCCTTGAGGCTTGGCTTCACGTGCCACTTCGCTTGTGCGCCAGCTTCGACAATGCCTTCTTTCACACAGACTCAGCTAAGACGCTGAGTCTAGCAAGCTGGCTCAGAATTAATAAGCGTATAACGTATCCGCATGCACTAACACCAACGTTGACTAGCCCCAGCACGTAGGCCCGGTGTTTCTGCGAGGGCCCCCGCTCCGCCACGGACTCCAGCGAGCCCGACGTGCCCGCCGGGTCGGACGGCGCCATCCGTGGCGGGTTCAGACTCGTCAACGGGTCGGTCTGCTCAAGCCTGCGAGCGAAGACCGAGCGCGGCTCGTGACGAAGCATGGATTGTTTTTGTTTTTTTTTTTTTTTATAGAAAACCCAGAAACTTGTTCGTCCGTCCGTCCGTGAATGCCCCGCTAAACGCATCTGAATTTCTTGTTGTTGCTGTTGTTCACATGTTCTTTTTTTTATACTATGAATGTGCTGGTATTTGCTTTTCATTTTTGCTTTCCTTGTTTGTGGAGGTGTCATGTAATTTTTCGTAAGGTTATTGTCATTATATGTAACTACCTTAAGCTGCTGAACTCTAAAGGGCAAAGGCTTTACCATGCACCCCGCTTTATCTCTGCCCCCAACGCGGTAAACCCGCAATGAAATTAAAAAAAAAAAAAAAGAATCAGGGGAAATTGACGTCACGAGAACTATAGACAATTCAGTTTCCCCGATTAATTTAGTGAACAATAGCCGTCTATGTTACCTATACACGATTTTAGTTTTCCCGCAGCATTAATCGGGAAAATGAATCAACAATAGGTTCGTCTTCATTCCCCGAAACGACTGTTTAATGCCTTCTAAACAAATTGAAATTTTCCCTGAAATACTGATTCCCGTGGATTTTATAACACTGGAGATAAAGGCGCAGCTAGTTGTATCGACGGCGATAACGACAAAATTAGGGGCCGATGTCCACAGATACAATACAATACAATGCAATTTTTATTTGCTTCTCGAAATAAAGTTCAAACGTAAATCCAACAACCACCAATACTGGCTTGTGCTTGGGACGGGACAGATTCCTCTGCACTCTTTATTAGAGAATTAAAAAACTTGCACTAGAGAGCGCCATTGCAAAATAAATGGAGTTTTTTTATCTCCAGAATCATATAGTTACAGTATATTCCACTAATTCATTAAACTGCAGTCATCTATAAGATATGTAGGATTTTGGCATTACTTACGTCACGTCGTTAACTATAATTCAAGCTGTCGAAGCGAACCAATTTTATAAGGAGTGTCTTTTACTCTGTTCAAGAATATCCCCCCCCCCCCAAAAAAAAAAGGAAAAAAAAAATCCCCCCCCAAGCAAAAAAAGAGTTCAACAACGTTTTTTTTTTTTTTTTTTTTGAGGGGGGGGATTTTACTTTGAGCAACTCTTTAGGTAATTTATTAAAAATCTTAGGTACATAATACTTGTGTTTTAGGAACGTTTACAACAATTCTTTTTCAGTACTCTGTTAATTTATAAATGTATTCTTGTATTGTTTTTACGGCTACTTCGTATTTTTTATGTACATATAAAATTACTGTATCATCTGCAAATTGAAAGAGCTCACTTTATAATTTGACCTGGGCTATTTCGTTAACCCAGAAAATAAAAAAATAGTGGACCGATTGCTGTACCTTGCGGTACTCTTTGCTTGACCTCGATTAGTCTGCTATATTTTGAGCCTAGTCGTTTTCTCTGATACCGGTCATTAAGATAATTCTGGAGTAAGTCATGCATCGTTCCCCGAATACCAATACTGTGTAATCTATCTACCAGTATATTATGGTTAGAACATATTCACTACTCTCCATATTTTCATTTACAAAGTAAAAAAAAGTCGTCTAAGAGTTCACTGGTTCATATATGTGCTCCCTTAATCTATATTGCGTGCGAGTTAATAGATATGTCTATTAGTGTGCTTTACTGCTTCATTCTATGGCACCCTGATAAAGTGTCTTCCTTTAGTAAGTCCGGGCAATGAAAAGGGTAAGAGGTGTCGCGCCCTAATACTCATAGAGCCTCGATGGCACAAGCACCGTTTTTGTAACTCAAACTGCGGGGCCGCTGATATACTCGCCCTTTTCATTAATCGACCTCATAAAATAAAATAAAACAAGCGGTGATTGGTTTAATTAGGGCATTTTAGTGCCCACTATTTCACGGTGAAGGCAGTCTTTGTTGCATCAAGTAATGCTACCGCGTGTCAAAAGAAATACTATATGATAAGTCTTCTCCTACAAAAAAACGCCCTGAAGCATAAGGACTCACGCCGAGGAATGCCAGAGAGCACGCGTTTTGCATACAATCATTAAAACAAATATTTAAGGTACAAAAGTGACAGACGCATGGCATGTCACCACAGAAGCTCGGGTATGTGTGATGGCTCATTGCGGAAAATGTTTCATGGATGCCCGATTTACAAGGTTGATATATCTCGAAGCGTGGCATTTAAGCGAGCATAATACACTCTTGGAATTTTCTGCGTGCATACAGCCCAAGAATTTCCATCGCCATACGAATAATCGCACTTCCATTAATTAACTTGGTCAATGAAATGGGCGATCGAAATGACACCTCGGTGGTCACGAGCAGTTGCGGTGGAAACCTGCGTCCACTTGTTTTGCTATGGACACCGCTGAGCCATTGAAGTACTTTACCGGTCGCGCTTCTCATTGGCCGAACTGTTTGAAGCGAGTCCAATGATCAGTTTTCCGAATGCAAAGCAGCACAATATACACACAGGGGCCATCCTAGGGTGTAGATAAAAAAAAAATATTTAACAAACCGCAAGTTCAGATTTTGCTGTCATTTCTCAAGAACTAAGAATTCCCTATTTGGTCCTACCTCCGTTGTATAAAGCTTTTGTTATAGTCGGTTACAAGTCAAGAAGGTAGGAGAAGCTCCTCCCACAAGTGTGATGCGCCTGTTTCAAATCCATCCGCAGTCGAAAGAATAGTTCCCTAGAAACGCCCCTTGTTCCGCTTCAATGAATAGATAATGGCTACAGAGTGATGCCAACTTGTCTCTGACCCACACTTTTTAAGAAAGCGACCTTTGTATTCATCGGAGAGGGAACCAAGCCCCTGAAAGTGGCCTTTGTATCCATCGGAGGGGGAACCTAACCCCCAAAGTTGTATTTGTTTCCATCGGAGGTGGAAAATTCTAATCTTCCTCTCGTGGCTTCCACAACGCTAAGTCAAAGTCGAAAGAAAAAGCAAATATTTACAGGAAGGCAAAAAAACCCTCTCCCGCGTTGGCCACGACGTCACGGAAACGATGGACGCTATTGGATGCGGAGGTGGCAGAGGGAGAAATGACCCCTTTGAGGGGCATTTGCCGCTACTTCTTGACCTGTAACTTGCTATAGTTTACGATGCGTTCGCAATCCCGAACGGTGACACTTCCAGCCCGAAAAAATATGGCCCATTAATGAGCAAACAAAACTACGGCGCATTATCAACGCGATCAGCTTTCGTCAGATTTTTCGCTGTCCAAAAAGTGTAGCCTTCAACAAGTTTTATTATTATTTTATTATTTATAACATCATTATATCTGTAACGTCACGCCAAGGTACTTGCGCACGATCTAGAATGGCGCACGCGCATCTGCGTCGCCTCTACAAAACGGGTTCCTAAACCTGCGGAGTGCTCACAGTTCACGTGGACAGGCAAACGTGCCTGTAATCATAAAGTCGGAGTGTAAGCAAACAACCTAAAGGCTGGTTCACACACTTGCGTTTGAGTGTGATCGACTGCGTTGCAAATGCTTGTGACCGCTTCCGACGAGAGAACACCATGGCGCCACCTGTTGGGTAGCCATGGAACCCTTATAATATGCGTATACATGTTACGCATTAATCTTGCGTTTGACACGATTCTGACAACGTTATAAGCGATCACTTCTCACGAATAAAGCTTAGGTCGGAAGTGTTCCAGGTCCACCTAATAGATCAAGCAAGCGTGCCAGTGTTATTTCGTTGTAAGAGGTAACAATGAAAGCGGTGACAGTGCAGTCGATCACACTTCAACGCAGATGTGTGAACCAGACCTGGGCATATACGGTGCTATTGGCGACGAGATTTTTCGGTGGCGCCACCTCGCGGGCATCCTCCTGTGACGGAGCTGGTAGGATGCGTGCAGACGACCCGCTATGTCAAAGCACTGAGTGTCTATGGCGGTTCGCATCTATGCCGATTAAAAACGGTTTATTTATTAAAAAAACGCGGATAACATTTTTGTGGGTGATCTTTCTAACGAATAACAGCTCCTTGAAGTTGCTCTTATATTAGAAAAAAAAAACTTTAAAATGTTCAAAAACAAGCCTGGAGCTTCGCATAGCAGCTTGCGTGGCGTGCGTCGGGGCTACTCACAGACTCTCTGATTCTTGTTTTTGTTTTTTGTTGTTGATCTGTGGAGGCTGCTGTAAAGGATTTGCATTCGCCAGAGTAAATGGCGTGCTGTCTTCTTAGCTGTACATGCTCGCACAGTTGCGTCGCAAAGCGCTGCACACTTGTTTTAGCTATATTGAGATTGCCGATACCAACGCTTCTATCCAAGTGTGTGACTCGACAGTTGCTGCCGAGCAAATGCTCGTCAGCAACTGACTCTTAGTTGAGTCAGTTGCTGACCAAATGCACATAATGCGTCAGTTGCTGAAGCGCATCACGCATTATGTGCATTTGGGTTTTGCCCAAAATTAAACGTATAGACGGTAGTAATTCATAGCAGGTATATTCCTCATTTTTGAGACGCTGAAGTGTCACCGACTTACTAGATTTAAGACTTTAATCGCGAGGGGCTCTTGCACGTTTCGCGTCGACCGGGTGAATAAGCAAGGATTTAGTTGAAACGACTCCGGAAACCAGCTACCGCTTCTTCCTGCCAGCTATTTGAGGAAATGATTGTTTACTGGTTTACAAAATTTAAAAAGAAAGGGGAATCAACTCCGCACTAATAAGAGACTAGCACTCACAGAGTACATTGGAAACTACCGGATACACGGAGTCGCTTTCACTTAAGTGTTCACTACACTCGCGAGAGTTTTTCGAACTTCGCTTTCCTATTCCAATTTGATGAGACATTCCTTAGTTTTATTTTGTCCGAACCCTATAAAAAATTGCCATGGTAGATGTTGCAGTGGAATAAAGCGCTGGATGTTCTTTTTTCATCAACCAGCTATGCGTACAGGGTAGAGAGCAGCACACCAGCATCCGAGCGCTTCGACACCTCAGCGCCAAATATGTTTGTTGGCACGACTACGCATGACACGTGTGTTTTCGAAGTTTGGTAAAATGTCCTACTACAAATATCACTTCACCAAATAAACTCAACGCGTGAAACCGGCATTGCCGCGCGTTACCCAAACAGCACATGAAGCGAGCTGACGAGCCGAGGTGTCCCAGATCTGCGTGCTCTGTCCCAGTCTGTTCTATCCGTTACGTTAAAACGATGATGATGATAGCTATAGAAGCGCCCCCTGTTGTTCGCACACGCCGCCAATAAGGTACACACGCCCCATGTGGTCGGTACCGCCGTACCTTTTTTCTGCCTGGTTATTGTTTGGGAGCGGCAGCGTGTTGATAGTTTCTTTTCCTGGATAGAAAACAATGGAGCAAATTCAAGTCAGGTGCTTTTTTTTTTCTGTTCTTATCACTTAACGATCAGTCAGTTCTGGCTCTGGAAACGCTAAAAAACAAGGCGTATGTTCCAGAGTGTAGCGTTATGGAGACTGTAATCAGCTAGCTTTCTGTAGAATTTTACTTTCCGCCAAATTGCTCGTAGTATAATGTTTTTGTAAAGATATTGATTTTTTATTTGTCCGCCATATTTAGTGCAGCACTTTTCTTATATACTGCGCTGGAACTGTATACTGCTATTCCATTTTAAATTGAAATTAACCGTTCGTATGAACGTACTAGTAGACAAACCAATTAGCATCCAAGCTAATAAATATAGATATAAGAAACTTGGGGGACGCTTAGGATTCGCCTTTAAAGGGGTACTGCGGCGATTTTTCGAGGTACCCCAACTAACTATGCTTTCTGAATCCCCGGCGTTCACCTTTTCGGGTATGCTATTTAGTTTCGCAGAATTCATAATAGTTATTGTGAAATCGGCAAATTAAAGTGTTTCAAAACCAACATTCAAATATACCCGCACTTTTCAGTGCCGTGACGTCATTGGAAGGCAGGCTTGCCAGTTGAGCAAGCAGTCTAAAAAAATGGACTATGCCAAGCATTTGTTCCGTGCTTCTGCGTGTGTACTGGAACGAACTTCAAAAACATTCATTTGACATTATGAAACTGCTTGAAATCAGTTGGGAACAAAATCCACAGTCCAAAGAGTGCACCCATGCTTTCCGCTGGCGTAACTTTTCGTTTTTGTCAGTAGAGACTTTGTTTGAAAATACGGCGAGGACAAAGACTAACTTCAACAACTTCGTAATATATATATATATATATATATATATATATTATATATATATATATATATATTATATATATATATATATATATATATATATATATATATATTTGAACTAATATTAGGGGGAGTATTTCAGCATTGTTAGTTGGTGTGTTTAGCGAATCGAGGGCAAATCGGGGACTATGGAGAAAATCGCAGGAGTACCCCTTTAAGAGTGGAACGCGATAGCGTTATCGGGCCCCGTCGCAACTTCTCATATAGACCCGTACTCGTTCCCAAGCCGTACAAGCGCGTGCGCGTGCCGTTGTCGGTAGCGTCGCGTCTCACGTGACATCACATGACGTCACGTGTGACGTCATGTCTCGTGACGCGTGACGTCACACGTGGCTGTGATGGCATAACCCTATCGACCCGCTAAATCTAGCGGGAAACTTTTCCGCTAAATTTGGCGGATACATTTCTTTTTCTAAATTTGGCGGGATAATTTTTCGTTAAATTTTAAGGGAAAAGGTTTAACTAACTTTAGCAACTTTAAGGGAAAATGTTTAACTAACTTTAGCAGGAACAATTTCCGCTACATTTGGCTAGAAAATTGTTCGATGAATTTGGTTGGGAAAATTCTTCGCTAAACTTAGCGGGAAAATTTTTCTACCAAATATAGCGGGTCGATAGGGTCATCACGTCACAGCCACGTGGGACGTCACATGTGGCTGCGCGCGTTGCATTATTGAATTTTCTGGTCCCACCGACGCCGACGCCTGCTTTCTGCTACACGAGCTCCTACACGCTATCGCGTTAAAACGATCCTGAATAGTTCGCTTCGGGGCAAATACGCTGCAATCATGGACGAATTTCGCCCTGTTGCGTTACCTCTGCGCGGAAACGTGCCTCCGTGCGGAGTTTGTCGATTATCCGCCACATATTCGCGCCATGCCATCCACGCCTCATAGACGGTCAGAAGTCGATGAGACTATGACGCACCGGCATGCGCTCGGAAAAGCAGTCACGTGTATCATTTATTCAGTCTCGCTAACGAGAGAAACGAGCGATAAATGCGGCACTGCACATACGTCGTTCCAGTGAAAAAAGTGGAAAAGGGTTGGACGCCCCTGCCTTCTCGTCGACCAAGCTGATAAAAGAAACCTCGACGAATGGCTTCCCGAGTGCACTGAGAACTCGAGAGTACAGGCTGAGGGAGAGAAGATGAGAGCGTGCAGGGACATCAGAGCACCGAGTCCTGGTTCGAAGGACAACAGGGTAGAACGCGAACGCTGAACTCCGGCGTTCGGTGTTCGAAGGCATTCGAACAGTGAGTAGAGACAGGGGAAGCTAGCTTGCGTCTGCCCATTAATAACTTCGATCCAAGCTCGGCCGTTCGGCGCTCTGACCTCCCCGCGCTCCTCTCGTCTCCTTTCTCCCTCGGGGACAGACTTGCCGTTGGCGCCGTGTCCCTCGGCGATGTAGGGGTTGGAGCGTCGGTAGAGCCTGCGCGCCGTGCTGAGGACGAGAGAGTTGGACTGCGGCTTCTTCGGAGGTATGGCCGGCGGCAGGCAGTCGCCCACGACGGACACCTGGTCGCTGGGTCGACTCAGCTGCAGCGGGCTCGCGCTCTCGTCGTCCGCCATGTTCTCTGGGGGGTTCGCGCGGGCAGCCCAATCGAGGCCAGGGAAGATCTACCGTAAACACGAGCTACACAGCATCACAGCCCAGCGTGCGATCATCCCCGCCTAGAAGACAAAGCCTGCGCCTCCCTTCCCTCCTCTGCCCTTCCCCCCTCCTCCTTTTTTCCAAACGCCATCACTACAGGCGTTTGCAAGTACGGCCTCTGGCCGCCGCCATGTTGCTGCTGGTGTGAGTAGATTGTCTGATAGTCAAGCATTGCTGAGGCCGGGGGTACGCCTCTGCTTCACTATCAGACGATATACCCACATCAGGTGCAAGATGGCAGCGCCCAGAAGCCGTACTTGCAAATGCCTATATATGGGTCACGACCGGCTTTATAGGGGCGACCTGCCCACTCCGCGTGTCCCTATGGGAGCGCGGCGGGCCAAGAAATATCACGTGAATGGCTTGGAGGGACCGAGTGTTCCGCTTGGCGCCGCCCTAGCTCAACGCCAAAAGCGCGGCGGCCGCTATGGAAGGCAATGGGACCGCGTTGAAACAAGGCTGGTTTCGAATAATTTCTGTCGCATTTAATAGGCAGGCGCCAATGCTAGCATATAGTGTGTTTAGAATAGGGTAAAATGAGTCACTATATCATAGTTTTCTCGAGCAGAATAGTTAGTATTGTGAGCTAAGCATCTATAGTGTGCATGTACGGGTGTACAGTATGGTGCACCCAGTCCGCCTGCTGGAGCCCACTCCCGTGATCGGAATAAAATATCGAGTTAGATGCTCCGAAGGTGGGCCGTGACGCTCTTGGTGAATGTTCGAAGTGAGACACTGTCGATTGGTGGGGAGCTGGTGACTGGCGGGGGACCTCCGAAGTTGCACTGCACGGGGTGCGAGGGAGTTCTAGTGACGAAGCGTACGGGTTAAAAGGGGCTGCAGTCCACCAGTGAGAGTACGCCGCAGGGAGGAGGCAAAAAGAAGCTAGGAGTCCGGTTCCAGAAATGTGGCTAGGAGCCGCGTGGGCGATGGAACGATGTTTGTATTTTGCGCAAATACCGCTTAGAACGGATCCCTGACGTTAATGACCTGTGAAATACCCGTTCGTTCTTCACCACACACAATCGAAGTCGCAGAAAAAAATAAAGAAAAACGAGCAGAGTTCATCCCCTCAACTCGCAGCCAGAACAAGCGGCCACGTCATCTGGAGCGTATTATATGCCGCCAATGTTGATCATAGCCATGCGCTGGGGTTGGCAAGGCACTGAACACGCGCTGAATTCCAGACATTGTTATGGTTCGGCTGTTGTCGTCATTGCAGCGATTGGACACAGGACACTATCCAAATTCTTCTCGAGCTATAGATTATCACGAGCCCAAATCGAGTGCCCACGCAATGCTCGGGTCCAATCTATGAGCCGCATTCAAATATCGTCACTGGGCGGTACTGCTACCGCCCAGCTACGTCATGAGGTTTTGCGAAGGAGAGATTGAATGAAAATGATCGGTTTTGTCCTCGAAATTACAGCGCAACAAAGGAGTCTCTTGGTCAGTGGCGTTGCGTGCGAGTATCTTTGAGTCCCACTAGTGCCAGTAAGCTCGTGTAAAGTGAAAAACATTCCACTTGAATATCGTTGCACCGCCCCTTTAAGGCGGGTCCCTGCCGACTGGACGGAGGAGGGGCAGTGCTCGATAGGATGGTGTTCGGGGGCCAAGTTGGAGCCATAATAAGGTAGGAAGCGCGACGTTGCACCGACTCGAGGGAGGCAACAAGTTGTCTGGTTGCCGAATCCCACACCGAGCAGCAAAACTCCAGGATGGGCAACAGCAGTGCTGTGAACAGCAATCTGGGAACATCGCGACTGGCTCTTCTTGTGGACCGAATGACGAAGCCAAGGAGTCACCTTTCCCCGGACACGACGTTTTGGACGTAGCGATGGAAATCTAAATGCTGGTTGATGATGACACCTAGGAGGTGGATATGCGCTGAACTTGGGATCTCCACTCGGTTCAGGAAAAGTGTTGGAGGGGTCGAAGGTTGGCGGGAGGCAGTGACGTGCATGGTAGCGCATTTGGTTTAAGTTTAGGGGAAGTTTGTTATATTTTGACCAAAGAAGAATGCGATCTAGATCAGCTTGTAGCTCTTTACCGAACGTACAATCGCAATAACGACGAGAAAAGTCTTTAAAATACAGCCGATTATCGTCAAAACGTCGCCGGTCGGGGAGCGGACACACATAGATTCACACGTGAAAGCGTCTGCTAGCGTGGTAAGCTACGGCGCCAGTAAACGTGGTGGCGGTTCAGCGAACTAGAGAAAGTACTAAATAAGCAAAAGCAAATGCGGCGCGCTCGCGCTGCCTCGGGTGACCCGGTCGTGTATTGGGTATTCACTGGACGCCATATTTGAGGGCGATGTTTAGAGCGCATTCTCAGAACGAGCTCGCATTAATAGGCTGCCAAGACCGGCAATCTTGGTGGTGCGGAATGCACGTGGCGAAAGAACTGTGGAAGCTCGCCGTCAGCAGGCGCTCCGCAGCCGAGCACACAGCTATGGCCGCCAGTGAATACTTCCTATAGTACTTTCCTTAATGGAGATAAGAAGAATGCTAGACCATCAACCTTGGCGGTGTTGGTTTAGGAAGCAGTGACTACAAGCTTCCACCGTGCTTTTTACGCGCCATCGAAATTGTCGCTGTTGATCGATAATCCTAGTCGTGACGTCACGGACAGGAGCCAAATGAAGGAGCCACCGAGACATCTCGTCGCCAATAGTCACTGAGAAGGGGAGAACGGCAGGGAGGAGCTTCAGTGTCCCCGCCTCAGCGCGAGCTTCGTATACCTGCGAAAGTGCTTCGGTGTCTCGTGTACCTCGAGCGCGCGCACGCAGCCAAAGCACGGCGGAAGGCATGAAGCACGTGCTGGGGGCCGGGCGTTGGAAACAGTCGTCCTGCCATTCTCGCCTTTTGAGCGACTATAAAAATGAAAAAAAAATAGTTTCACACTATACACCGTTCACCCTTAAGCCGAGACTAGAAGCTCCGCCTTCAGCGCGAGCTCGCTGGCTTCCGCAGTGCTGTGGATGGGCGTGCCTGCGCGTTCACACTTGTGTTAGCAAGGGAAGAAAGCTGGCGCTGAGGGCGGAGCTTCTAGTCTCAGCTTAAAGGGTGGACGGAGTATATACGGGTAGAAACTGAGGGAGCGAAAGAGATGAGGGCGCACGGGGACGTCAGAGTACTGAGCTCTGGTTGGAATGATTAGCAAGTAGACGCAAAGCTAGAGCTACCTTTTGAAACTACCGGCTAATGATTGCAACTAGAGCTCTGTCTATTGACGTCCCCGTTCGCTCTCATCTACACTTCTCCCTCAATTTCTACCCGTTCTTTTTTTTTTTTTTAATGAGCTGAGTGCATTTTTATTAGCTCTACCCCAACTCTGCTACACGCAGAGCTGCATGTGCTGGTACCTGCAGCAGGTACCGTTTTAAAGAAACAAAAATAAAATAAACGGAACTTTGCAGGTGCATTGGTCAACGCCCCTTTTTTCAGTTATTTAGGCTTCAAGTATTTTATATAGTTATATCGAGCGTGTCCAGCGCGTGTACCTGCGTTCCCAGCGTTCTCCTGGATGCTTGGGTCATCTAGGGGGCTATGTTGCGCTTTTTGGACTCCCTGGAGACTAGGGAGAAGGAAGTGACGTCAACAACGCAGCAAATGCAGATTGGATGTTGATTTTATTTTCTTCTGTCAACATCCAATCTGCGTTCGCTCTAGTCGTTGACGTCACTTCCTTCTTCCAAGTCTCCTGGGAGTCCAAAAAGCGCAACATAGCACCCCTGGGGGGCTATGTTGCGCTTTTTGGACTCCCAGGAGATTAGGGAGAAGGAAGTGACGTCAACAACGCAGCAAATGCAGATTGGATGTTGATTTTGTTTTCTTCTGTCAACATCCAATCTGCGTTTGCTCTAGTCGTTGACGTCACTTCCTTCTTCCAAGTCTCCTGGGAGTCCAAAAAGCGCAACATAGCACCCCTGGTTACATCAGCTATTGGGCAGAAGCTCTATTTAGCGAAAGCTCTATTCACCGCAGACCATTTTTTTCGGTCAAAGAACATGCTCAGAGAGACATTTCTGTCACATGATCGTCTACCAAAATCTACAACAGCGCTTTTTATCAATCGTGCACTGCGGATTCCGGGCGCTGCGGGCCTCAGTATATGTGCTCGAAGTGACGGCACGATCTCCCGCTAGAAACACAAAGCTCCTATATACGATCTATGAAATGCCCTTAATCTCGACGGTGTGTAATGCACGCCGCGGAAGTGTTGTGGAAGCCCGCCGTGGGCACGCACGGTAGAGCAGCCACGGACCCGGCCAACTGTGGTGGTCGGCGATTTTGATTAAGCGAGAGCTGACAGAACTGGGCGCCGAACGCTCGGCGGGAGCGTCGGCGTTCGACGTACCGATGGTGACGGACGGGTCCTCGTGGTCGGCGGGCAGGAAGAGGATGGCGCTGCCGGCGTCCCGGTGGGTGGTTCCCGCGCTGAAGGACACCTTGAATTTAGTGCAGAACGCCGGCAGCCGTCCGCCGTTGAGCTCAGTCAGCGCGTGGGCGAAAATCTCCATCGCGAGTCTGTCGGGCACCGGCGCGCGCTTATCGCGCCACCTGTGCGACACCAACGACAGGCGCCGGAAACGGGGCCAAGGCAACACCAAGCAAAACCCAAATTTCCTTTGACCACGCCGCCTGACCGCGAGACTTGTTTCGACTAAAGTTCCTTTACAGAATTCACGCTTACAAGTACCATCAACCATTGTTTTGGAAACGCGCAAGACACCTGCCACGAGCGGGTGCTCCGCCGCCATGTCGGCTAGAAGTCTGGCTACATGAAGAGCTCGTTCCGTTTTCTCCGCCCCTTGTGCCCTGGCTTTACACACCGGATAATAGAGAGTTTTAGTATAGCCTGAGTATAGCGTAAAGACCCTTGCGTCAGCACTATGTACAACGCACGCTAGCTGTAGACGTAACGTCGGTAACGTTACGGAGCGCGTTGAACGCGCACTTCTAGTATAGCGAAAGGCAAACGCATACGTAAAGAGTTGCAGCGCCATCTAGGTGTGCTCCTGCGAACTGCTTCAAACAATCCAAGGCGGGTACTCGGTCAAGCCAATTTAACACCGCGAATATCCTCGCTTTGCTACGAAGTGCGTGGATCTCTTTCTAGTTGCCTGTTGTGAACGTGTTTTGTCTTTTTTTTTTTTAGGTCTGTGCGACCAGTAGTTCGATCTATGGTTCGCTCCAGTGTGTTAGGGGATCCCTACGATCTTATGTTGGCCTTGTCATTTCCTTGGAAGTATGCAAGCAATAGGTCGCACCACTCGTGTACCGACCGCACGGTAAACAGCTTTTTGTGTTCGACGGGGTCACCAACGTTCTTGGCTTTGCACCCATCTTTGTGGGCGCTCGAAAGGGTTCGTCGCGTTGATACCTTCAAGGAGGTTGTGGGTCGCCTGTCAATACCGCCCGATCAGGCCAAGTTCCACTCGCTCCGAGGAAGTCACACGGGGAAGCGCTACGATTGGGAAAAGGTTTTATCTGTACTTAAGTTCAGAGTCCGATGAAGAGGAGGGAGGCTGTCTAGTGGTTCTTTCGTCTGTCTCGAGCTCCGAACTCCGCTGTCCTCGCCCGCCTCGAGCCTCGCTTTTTTTCCCTTCTTTCTCTTTCTTCCACAAGGTTGAGGTCATCTTCAATGGAGAAGCGAACCGTACAACGCGCGTAGCACTTCCACTGGTTTGCCTCACCGCCGCCTTTTTCCCAACTGGAGTAGTCTCGCGCTTTCCCGTGCGCGATGAGAGCAACGAGAAACTGGCACGCAGGGGACCGCTACGTACGCTCGCAAAAAGCGATAGCGAGCGTACGTACGCATAGCTCGCCGCAGTACGTACGTATGGCTCATGGCAGTATGGAGGACGCAGCGTCAACGCTAACGTAGGAAGCTTACGTTTGCTGCTATACGTATTACTAACACTCTCTAATGGAACATCCGCTGCACCCGCTAACGATCGGACCGAAGAATGTCAGTTTGCCATCATTACAAACATTAAGAAAATGCAATATGTAGCGAAGCACGAGTGTTCTCAATCCAAAATAAATTTACCCGGTGCATTTTAACCGAAAACCACGCAGTATAATTTTTGCAGCCGACCTGCGGAAACTGCGTTTGGCCGTCACGAGAGCGAGGGTGAGAGTTCGATCACTTCTAGAGAAGAATAAAGCACAAAAAGGGGGGAAATCGTATCAAGCCAATTGAAAGTTAATATGATCAACACCAATAATAAAAAAAGTGAAGGAAATAAAGAAAATGGGGTTTTTCGGTAAAGCGTGTTCATAATATCGGTAAATCTCATTTTTCACGGTATTTCAAATTTTATATAAAATATTCCGTGAAAATGAAATAAAATAAACTTATGCTCGTTGATAGCCCATGTATAGGCCAACACCCGCCCAGTATTTGGTAGCATGGTATAATAATAATATTAATCTTTATTTTTGGGTGCCCCAAAACAACCAAAATGGTCGTCTCATTGGTGCCCCAACACAAACAAACAAAATCAGCAAGAAAATACATATGCTCTAAACACACATACTAAAAGATAAAACATCTAACACAAACCTAATGCTAAAGGTTAGAATAATATCATACAAATCGTGACGGTACCTAGAAATTGATGCAGTTATGTCAAGGTGGGGTGGAGCGACGGTATTATATAATGACTGAATCCGAGAGAGAGGTGAGGTATACATGGCGAGCGAACTTCAAGACAAACAAGGTGTCTGGTTGCTCGGAATGGAATATGGAAGTTCAATTTCGTAAGAATTTGCACCAAATCAACTACGCCATTTGCAACCTTGTGCAGAAAAATTAAATCTCGGACATTCCTCCTTTTAGACGGTAGTGAAGGTGAAAACATTTTCATTATATATTCATACGTATAATAAAAGCGCCGCTCAAAGTATCTGTCAGAAACAATCCGGACAACTCTTTTCTGAACATTTTCTATGCTATACAAGCACACAAAAAATTACACTCAGTTTTGTATGCGTTTCCGTATTCATATCAGCGTACAGAACTAAGTAGAAAAACCACAAAGTAAAAAAACAACAGATTTTACAGATTTTTACTTTGCTTTTGTAAAGCAAAAACGTTTTTTCTTTATTTTGAAAAGCTGTTTTGTTTTTACAGAAATGGGGCAATAACACATATATATACAGGGTGTCACAAAGAAAATTTACACGGTCTTTTTTACTGCAAAAATAAACTAGGCATCGCCGAACGCTCATTCTCCGCCTAAAGGTAGCGCTAGAGGTCACAACCAGATGCCAAAGTTTTAGCCCGATCCGATAAATTAATTAAAAGTTATAAGTGATTTTCTGAAAATTTCAATGGGAGAATGGAGGCAGACGGAGTTTTCGAACACATGGGGCTCTATGGCACCAGAAACCGAAAACGGGCAAAAATGGGCTCCATCTTCCCATTGAAATTTTCAGAAAATCACTTATAGCTTTTGATTAAGTTATCGGATCGGGCTGAAGCTTTGGCATCTGGTTGTGACCTCTAGTTCTACCTTTGGCGGAGAATGAGCGTTCGGCGATGCCTAGTTTATTTTTGCGGTAAAAAAAGACCGTGTAAATTTTCTTTTGTGACACCCTGTATATAGGATGGTTCAAGTCACCAGGCTCGATCTAAAATGAACCGTAAAAATCGACGCCTGCACGTAGCCGTCTAAACTTTTCGTCAAAGGTGTATTTCACAGGTCGTTTTTTGTTTCTTGTAAAATTACAAAGCGTAGTTCTCTTTTAGTAAAAAATAGGGCCAAGAAACTTGCCAGGGACTACGGCGGGGTGCGACCGAGACGACCAAGTCCAGTAGCGGGGTGTGTTTGGCGTTCGTATTGATAGATGGCGTCGGGAGCAGCGTCTGAAGGTGCAGCCGACCAGTGAAAGCAGACGACATGCCGACGAAATCCGTGGCAGCAAAAGCATCGCCATTATGCAGACGCGTTCTTTTACTTAAGCTTTGCTTTTATAGTTCGTATTTATTTTTGAACCGAAGGTGCATTTCAATAGCATTATATTCATTTTAATAAACCACGGTGGTCGCGAGCCGTCGCGATAAGGGGTAGCGCCATCTATCAATACGAATGCCAAACGCACCCCGCTACTGGACTCCTGTCGTCTGCGTTGCTGCCCGCCGTAGACAATGGCAAGTTCCTTGGCCTTATTTCTTACAGAAGAGAGCTACGCTTTGTAATTTTACAAGAAAAAACCGACCTGTGAAACACACCTTTGACGAAAAGTTTAGATGGCTATCTGCAGGCGTCGATTTTTACGGTCTATTTTAGATCGAGCCTGGTGACTCGTGTATATATATATATATATAATATATTATATATATATATATATATATATATATATCTATAATATATATATTATATATATATATATATATATATACATATATATATTCTCATGCTAGACAAATGCGTTTTCCTGAAACGCTTTGAAACCTTTACGTAGCCAAAAGTGTATGGATTCACAAGCTATTTACCCTCTTTTAAATACAAGTATCAAAGGCAAGAGCAAGTACTGCCAATTGCCCTCAACAAATATAAGAAACTGTTAAAATTTAAAGTAGCCTATTTTATTACAATAATTTAAGAATAAATTCGGACGATATATAAATAATGCACTGGGATTAATGAAAGAAAATTAAAACAAATAATTTGTAGAATGACAAAAAGGGAACTTAATCGCTATAGTTCCCCAGGAAAAATCTTCAGCAGCAATCGTTCAGCTCATCCTCATTCCTGGCAGCATCAGCAGCTTGCTTCTTAGAATGAAACACGACAAAATATACAGTAGCTCAGGAACAATGGAGAATAGGCCCATTTTTTTTTAATGCCCCTTCTGCTTTTCTATGGTTGTCAAGCCAAATTACCCGAACACGGCATGCTTTATTGAATGCCGTGTTATGCGAAGCCCAACATGCGGGATCACTCAACGCGACATGTTGCTTGGGCATTTAAAGGGACACTGAAGTCGGTTTTATTTTTTTTTTTTAAGTTGAATGGTTGCATAGGTGTCGGTACATATATCCAGTTCTAGATTACAAAACCGCATACTCATTGATAAGCAATGGAAAGACATGAGCATTATTTTTTTGGGTGGACTAAATTCACTGAACCAATATGCAATATGCACATATTCCATACAATTTTATTATAACTCATTTTGGAAAGAGTCAGACACACACAATTCAAAAAAAAAGAAAAAAACACTCCAGTTTTTAGCCGTGTGGTAAGCCATCGCCAGCAATTAGCCGACAAGCGCTGTTCATCGACACTTCACTTGGGGACATTTTGCGGAGAAATGGAGTGCCGGACAATCTGAGGAAATTAGAACACAGAAATAATATTCTCGGTTTGTTAGAATGCTTAGAGCGCAAGATCGAGTTATCGTAATAAAAGACAACCTCAAAAATTGGTTCATTGCTTTTTAGGACAGCAACATATAATGAAATTTAAGTCCCTACATTAGACAAATTGGGAGATCGAGAATAAAATCACGGGAATCAAAACGGGTCTATTAAATTCATCATTGTGCCATAAATCAGGCCATTACCTCCTGTCCTCCGGCTTCCTTAGATTGCCAATTTTCTTGTTGATGCGTTTGGTGACTTGGCTCCTGGCTTTCTTCTGTATACTTCTTTGCACGCCCTGGGCCTTCTAACCTGGCTTGGTAGAGATCTGAAAAAATGAAGACACTTAGTAAGCAGGCAAAGAGCGCTGGTGATAAATTATCATGATGAATTAACGCTGAGACTGGGAAAATAACAAAAGCATTAAAAAGTTGAAACAAGAAAAAGAACTTCGTTTACAAAACTCTCTAAAGGGAAATTATATAGCACCTCTTGAGGTCTTTTGATTTTGCAATATACCGTGCTAAACAACCCGAGAAAGAAAGATATAGTATACTGTGGTATTCTCGCTCACCGCTTGTCCGGAGAAAGGAAATTGAGTTCTCATATCTGGAAGTTCCACTTTGGCTAAGTCCTGACGCTTGAGTCTGGGATCATGTATCCGAAAAAAAAAATTGGGTTGTGTGTAAGTTTATACAGCCTAGAACTTGGTTTGCCTCAACGGGCGACGGTCCCCCAACTGTAGATGAGAAATTTAACCAGTGCAGTACAACCGCTAGCCTGGGGTGTTTAACGTGCATCACGCAGTATTGATACACGACCACACGCCGGTAGGATGCTCATCGAGATCGAAACGGGCAGGGGTGGGGATTGAGCTTAGGATCCTGGGGTCAGCAGCGCGAGCTTTCGCTCCACGTGCTTCGAGCTGGTGTGCGCTAGCCCCTCTCGGTCACCGATCCCCCACGTGTGTCCGAACTTGGCGGTACCCAGTTCACCAACTTCGCCTGACGTGCCGAAGAGGTCGATGGGTACAGCAGACAGACCCGTACGCATGTAGATGGCCACTTGGCATACGAGTACATCACGCTTTCATACCTGCCTCCCTGCGATTTATGAATGGTGATAGCATTTGCCTGCACAAACGGGTAGCTGCACTTACTCAGGGATTCCTTCTTCTCCCCTTCTCCTATCCTCCTCTCCTCTCCTCTCCTCTCCTCTCCCCCTCCTCCCCTCCTCCTTTCCTTCTCCTCTCCTCCTCCTCCTCCCCTCCTATAAATCTTCTCCTCTTCGTGTCACGTCACCCAAGAACAAAATCAGTTTCTCCGCTAGATTTAGCGGGAAAGCTAAATTCACGTGACCTCAACACCAATTCACTTCCCCTCTAATTTAGCGGGGAAACTGAAGTGGTGTTGAGATCATGTGACGTCAGTTTTAGAGCTAAATTTAGTGGGTAAACTGAATACTTAGTGTTGCATTATGTGACTTCACATACCTACACACCAATTCTGTTTTTCGCTAATTTAGCGGGGAATTGAATTGGTTTAGAGGTTTGTGACGTCCCATTAATTGGGGCCGGATAAAGAAATATAGGGGCCCTGGGCTAATGAGCACTTCCCCCCCCCCCCCCCCCAATATATCATGATTTTAAGAAAGCGAGAAACGCATCGAACGTTTGCTTGTAGGCACCAACGGCCGATTTACTTCGAACGTCCATTTTACACATATTTTGTTTTCCGGAAATATTTAGACCCCTAATCCCGTAAGTAGAAAAGACTGTAATCGAAAAATTGTTTATTAAAATCTAACACAAAACATCACAGAGCAGCAGAGCAAGAATGTGTAAATATGTTACACAACGATTACGCTGACTACATATAATCAATACTACCAATAAGGCAACACAACGATAAAGTGGACGCTACAGTACAAATGGAAATTACCAACACTAAGCTTACAAAACAATGTACGAAAATGCAAACATTGTAAATAATTGACAAATACGACAGCCAAACAAACGCTATATGCTTCTCATGGGCACCCTTTTTAATAGTGGACAAAAACAAAAAGGCAATCGTCAGCACAGTTCAAATTAGCAAAAAAAAAAAATCGAATGAGACAATGCTGAGGTTTACATTCTTAACCTGAAAGGATATCGTAAGAATAACAAACACGAGACAAAGAGCCAACTTCGACTTTTCTTATTGGCAGCTAAGCGTTTTCTCGACAACGTGGAAGTTAGGACAGATGGCGCGAACACAAAGTATATAGCACTACTCAATCCTTCCTCTAAAATGGCATCTTTCGCGCCTTCGCTTTGGCAAAATCTGATATAGTTTGTTCAAAAGATAAATCGTGGAGAAGGTCACTCTCAATTGACATGATAGTAAGCCAGTTCAGCTTCCCATCCAGAATCTTAAAACAAAAGTGATTCTTTATCAGTGACAACTTAGAAAGCGATCGCTCGCTTTCACGGTTTGCCACGGATATGCTTAGGTATATTCGCAATGCAATCGAAAGGTTTGGAAACCCATGAATAAGTTTTCTTTCGTGCAGCAATTGAATTAATCCTAGGGAACTCGTGTCCTGTCATGCAGAACTTTGCAGAAAGTTTGAAAACTGCAATTACCTCGGCTGGAATGCTGGCTCTAAATCATTTTTGTAGGTTTTCACCAACTCCTCGGCCTGCTGTGCCAGAGACATTTCGCTCCCAACTTCTGTCAGCAATTTTAAAAACCCGAACTTCTCACAGAGTTCAACGTAGTCAACCTTCCGCACTCGCAAAGCAGAGGACAAGTACGACATTGTAGGTCTCAATAAGAAACTTTTCCCTGCCGTGCACCGCACAATCGCTTTTTCCGTCCGGGTACCTTCTAGAAACAATACGTTTGCCCTCATCCTGATAACGCTGAATGGTACTCAACATGCGTGCTTTCACCCCAAAGGTATCAACGCAACGAATTAACAAACCCTTCCAGAGAGCTCCGAAGATCGACAGCAGTCGAAATATCTAAGCCTGGCTTCTGGAGTGCTGCACTGGTTTTGTCAAAACGCTCCAAGATTTCACTCCAGAAAAGGGTCATAAACGCGGTCTCGAGCTTTGTCATTTTCTTAAAAGAGAGCGCGCTTCATTTCGGGTGTCACCGTTTTCTACTCGGTTCTTTGACATACAGGGTGTCACAAAAAAAAATTTACACGGTTTATTTGCCGCAAAAATAAACTAGGCATCGCCGAACGCTCATTCTCCGCCCAAAGGTAGCGCTAGAGGCCCGTTCGGCTCTGGTTTGCTCTAGTTTTAAGTAGCGCAAGGTGCGTCAATGCACGAGGCACGTGCAACGTGCAGCCCTTGGGAAGATGATGGCGGCCCAGCGCAGCACTGAGCTAGATTTCAAACGCCTACAATTTCCAAAAAGTGGCGCGCGGCACGTGCCTCGAGCATTTCTGCAACAATGAATGGCGCCACTTTTCCCAGGATAGAGAGGCTTTAGTTTGCTCGAAGCGCTAACCGCGGCTAAAGTTAGCCGCTGTACCTAGGAGAGGGATTTGAAATCACGTGACTGGCTCGTTTGGGATGCGGGGAAACATGGCGGTGCCCCGGTGAGTGAGCGCAGCTCGCTTTGGAACTAATATGTTGTTGTAGCTGCAATATTGGGCGCGTTAGTCAGCAATGGATGGTGCAGGAGGCTTTCGCTTTGCCTTATCTCACTTAAATCGCAAAGCAAGAGCAATGACCTCGCCGCATTGTTTAGATGGTCCTTTGATTCTGGCCATTCCTAAGCCTAAATGAACGCGATAATTGTCGGCATGGCAAGGTCTTGGAAAGTGGATTGCCTTGACTCAATCGGCCGGGTATTGATAGCACACAAAAGCAGACAGCGTCTGAATAGACCATTTTCTAAATTAGCCAAGCATCGAGGAGAACGCTGGAAGTGTAATTCTACGATCCGTGCGCGCTGGCTTCCCTCTTATAAAATATTCGAAGTAAATAATCATAATAAGGCTTTGACAAAGGCGCGTGCAATGCAAACTTTATTTTAGACTTTTTGCTTTAGAACAATTACTACTGCAGAGGCCAGCACGTGCAAACTACACTCGTAGCATGCCCCTCGGTGCTTGGGAAATTTAGAAAAAGGTCTATTGGGACGCGGTCTGCTTTTGTGTGCTATCAATACCCGGCCGATTCAGTCAAGGCAATCCACTTTCCAAAGACGTTGCCATGCCGACAATTATCTCGTTCATTTAGGCTAAGGGATGGCCAGAATCGAGAGACTATCTAAAAAATGCGGCGAGGTCATTGCTCATGCGTTGCGATTTAAGTGAGGTAAGGCAAAGCCAAAGCCTCCTGCACCATTCGTTGCTGACTAACGCGCCCGATATTGCAGCTACAACGACATATTAGTTCCAAAGCGAGCGGCGCTCACTCACCGGGGCACCGCCATGTTTCCTCACATCCCTACCGAGCCAGTCACGTGATTTCAAATCCCTCTCCTATACTCTATTTCACCTTATGATGTACCGCGAGGAAGGCTACGAGCGCGAGCTCCTTGCTCTAGGACGCATCTCGGCGGCACAAGCTCTCGTGCATTAAGGGCCGCTGCTAACGCTATGAGCTCGAGCTTCTAGCCTTCGCTGTGGTACAACACAAGGTGAAACGGAGTATAGGTACTGCGGCTAACTTTAGCCGCGGTGAACCTTTTGTTCTAAAAAGCCTCCCTGAAACCAGGTGGTCAAGACATGCCGATCATGTAAGGCCATTCGTAAAAAGTTCAAGGCGGTTCAGTGTTGCCTTGAATCTACAAGGTGTCCCAAAAGAAAATTTGCAGGGTTTTTTTAACCCCGAAAATAAACCAGGCATCGCCGAACGCTTATTCTCCGGCCAAAGGTAGGGCTAGAGGACACAACCAGATGCCGAAGTTTCAGCCGGATCCGATACCTTAATCGAAAGTTATAAGTGATTTTTTTTAAATTTCAATGGGAAAATGGCGGCCGACGGAATTTTCGAATGCATGGGGCTCTTTGGCACCAGAAACCTAAAACGAGCAAAAATGGGCTCCCTTCTCCCATTGGAATTTTCAGAAAATCACTTATAACTTTTGAATAAGGTATCGGATCGGGCTGAAACTTTGGCATCTGGTTGTGGGCTCTAGCGCTACCCTTGGGCGGAGAATGAGCATTCGGCGATGCCTAGTTTATTTTTGCAGTAAGAAAACCCCTGTTAATTTTTTTGTGACACCCTGTAGATTCAAGGCAACACTGAACCGCCTTGAAATTTTTACGAATGGCCTTACAAGATTCGGCATGTCTTGACCACCTGGTTTTAGGGAGGCTTTTTAGAACAAGGGGTTCACCAGTTTTACTCAGGCTGTCCAAAATATATTTCCACCGCTTAGGGGAGGCAACAAAGAACGCATACAGTTTCTGAGTTACACTAAAAAGATTGACGGCCTCAAGGCAACTGTCGACGCTACACGCGCCAACTAAGTTACGTCAATGGCCTGCGCACGGGACCGTAAACGGCCAACATGTTGAGGGGTTTAACTTGCGCTTGCAGTCCTTTGTGCTTCCCCAACATATTACTCGCGTTGTCATACGCCTGGCCCCTGCAGTCGTCAATCGAGATGCCGTTGCTTGTCAGCAGAGACATCACGGTATCGAAAATATACAACCCTGTATGCGATTCAATCGGAACAAATTCAAGAAAGCGTTCATGCGCTTTTTTTAAACAGTAGTGTAAAACAAATGACAGCTGGTTAACACGGTGGCCATACTGAATGGCCGTTTTTTGTATTGACTTTTAAAACAGAAGCATATGATCGGCCTATTATGGCTTTTGAAAGCCTCCATAGCATTAGCGTTCTTGTAATTTACAAATGCCTTCGTTACAAAGGAGCCCAAACGTTGGTGTTCCCTTCTTCCAGCACCTTCATGCGCAAACACAACACAATACTTGCATACTGCTCCCTCTAAGTGCTCTGAATAAGTGAGCCACGGGTAACTAGCCCCCCAGTGATGTTTGAACCAGAGGTTTCGTTTTGTTGTGGCTGGATAGTTGTAGTTACCAGGAGGAGGCCCCAGGGAGTTCGCATCAACTTCTCCTTCAAAACTTTTTCATGCACACTTTTCGAAACAAGAAGTCCTAGATCGAGAGGATTAACAGTGATGGCACCTGAGGTGCGTGATTCGGAGCATGCGGAGGCTGCATCACCCACCTCGTTTGTGTCGCGCCTCATCAGTACACGTTCATTGGCTTCAGAAGTGGTTGAGTGTCCAGGAAAAGCACATAGTTCACTTCCTTTCACACGTCTCTGGGGCTGAAGGTCGTCAGCGCCTTTGCTTTCTTCGACACAAGTTGCAGAAGGAAAGTCACCGAGAGATGCACTCAAGCCGCAACCATTTGCCACTTGAATGAGGTCTTCATGTTTGTCGCTGGCTAGGTTCGTTCCGAGTCAGTCGCAGCCGAAACACCTAGGTCTTCGGACACCCGCAAGTTATTATGATTATCCTTACATGCTTGGGTTTCAGGTTCCTCAGAGGGAGAAGGAGCATCACTCACTGCTGTTTTTGTCTGTAGCTCTTCGACACTCTCCACGGGGCGAACTCTGGCTCTCTTCTTGAAGAGAAAATGTTTGTTTGCTTTGGTCTTACAGCGTGCCTTTTTCATGATCTTCCCGCGTTATACAATTTATAAATATATTTAACATATATGCTAGAATTTATAAATTTCTATAAAACTCTGCAAAGTATAAACTTGGTCTAGACTGATTAAGGTTCTCGTCCTCTCCCACAGTATATAGGGTTGCTGCCTCGCTAGACCAAGAGGAGGTAAGAAGGCCAGAGAACAGGCAAAATGGTCAAGCACGCTGGTTGCACACCAGGCGGTCCCCCCCCCCCCCCCCCCTCCCCCCGGTCCCCCTTAATCCAGCGCTGCCCATAATGCAACGCGCGCGGTTACGCAGACGACGACGCCGACGGCGACTGCGACGGTGACGCCCCTGTACGCGGAAACGGGCGCCTAAGAGCTGCCTTCCAAAACACGAGATGGTGTGTTATCGTGCTGCCTTTTTTATTTCTTCGATTCCTTGAAGATGCTTTCCACTTTTTGAAGATACTTAACAACTTTAAATCTATATACTGAATCATAATAGAATTAACCACACTTATGAATCACTGTAGTGATGAAACATTTCGAGCTAAGGCATATGTAGTATGCGTAGGTATTTAAACCTGCAAAAGCATCTTTATAGCTGCTTTGTGCTCTTTTATTTACACTTACACCAATAAATCATTATGACGATATTTAGAAAACCTTTTCTTGTCTCTTAATAATGGTTCCTGGGACAGTGATTCTAGAGGTCTTAAGCTCATTTGAGTATACATGCATCATACATCTAAACTTTTTTATGTAAAGAGCATTGTTTGCCTTTTCTTCTCAGTATTTCAGTAATAGCTTTTAACGAGCTGATGGTTCAGCCAGTATATCATGTCATGTATGTTCATCTGCCGTGGGAGCATGTTACTGTCCACTTCACTTATAGAGTGAAAATAGCTTTCAAGGGAAAGCACGAGCTTGATATATTCTTCGAGAGTTTTCAGAGCGGCTGTGAAAACAGAACAGTGAACAAAAACTGGACGCTGTTAAAAGACAAAATCACGCTCCTTGCACTTAAATTCCGACAATTAAAATAAAATGTGACAAATCATATCCCTGGTACACAAAAATGCTTGACCAAGTTAAATTAAAAAAAGAAAAGGTTGTTTAGGCATGCTAGGCCAACGCTTACCGTCATCGCATGGGAAAATTACAACTTGATAGCAAGAAGCTATAAAAAAAATCTACCATAAAAGCGAAAGCAAAATTTTTTAACAATGATTTAGTAAACATTCTTCACAATAAACCAAAAAACGTTTTGGGAGGTAATTTACCCAAAGGACAGCTTAACCTGTTCAGTTAATGAGTAATGATCGCTTACCATTGTCGGGCGAACAATGTGCCAACAGCCTTAACCATTATTTTAGCTCAGGGTTCACGTCAGATGACCACGACAACATGCCTCATCTTCAAGATTTGCACCATATACCCATGAACGCCATTAAAATAGCCTATTCAAGAATTATAAGCTCAATCGGAAGGATACAGCTATCATCGAGTTCGGGCAACGGCAAAATTATTTCCAAACTACTGAAAAACACCAAATCAACTCGGTTTGTGTTATATTAATTATCTTTCAGCAATCCTTGTCTTCTGGCGAGCTTCCAACAGGCTGGAAAGTTGGCAGAGTTATTCTGTGTAAAGTTCCGCGTAAACTTCTCGAGCATATCATTTAATTAAACGTCATGAAGCATATCGAAAATAACCACCTCTTTTCACCAAATCAGCATGGGTTCCGTTAATAATTTTTCTGCAAAACTCAATTGCTACAGCTCGTCCATAAAATACACAGTAACATCGATGTGAAGAATCATGTGTATCAGGTACGTGAATCAAGAAAGACGAGACCGTTTGAAGTAGAAAACAGCGTTATATTAGAAAACAATATGCCAAGATGAAAACACACTAATTAAATTTACACACAAAAAAAAAACTACGAATGGTATGACTTTGGGGAAATAGTTACAGGAACGCCCGTTCGACAGATTGTTCTCGCAATGTCGGCACACTGGGGGGCTATGTTGCGCTTTTTGGACTCCCAGGAGACTAGGGAGAGGGAAGTGACGTCAACAACGCAGCAAATGCAGATTGGATGTTGATTTTGTTTTCTTCTGTCAACATCCAATCTGCGTTTCTCTAGTCGTTGACGTCACTTCCCTCTTCCCAGTCTCCTGGGAGTCCAAAAAGCGCAACATAGCACCCCTGCTTCAATGCTGCTCACTAAGGGCAACCGGAAAGTTCGCTGTAACAACTTAGCGCTTTCTTGTTTCGTGGCGCTGGGTCTTGGGAGGTGTTGTGCGCTGGAGCGGCGACAAAGTACGTACAGGAAAGCCCAGGGTTCAGCTTGAAGCCGGTGGGTCGGCGGCGGCGTTGGCACGGCATCGGCATCTGGGGTGACGTGTTGGAATAGACGGGACCGCTATGGTCTTGACGTGTGCTCCGCAACACGTGCACCTGCTTTCAACTGGGGTGAAGGCCTCGCGGCTGTCGGAGGTCAGGCCAGGTGGAAGCCTTGAAGAACCCGGGTCTGGACGCCCGGCGGTTCCCTTCCACACGCTGGTTTGCCCGTTCGAACACACCCCATTTTTTGTTCTCCGCCTTCCTTCTCTTTTTCTTGCTTGTTGCAGGGCGCGTGGCACGCGCCACAAGGATGACGCGCGCACACATACACACAGTTTGTCGCGTGCACAACGCGGCACGAAGATAACCCGGCACGCGCAGATACACACCGTCGAAATCCGCGCACGATAATAACATACAAACTGACGCCATATTATTTGAATTTTCTAAGGCATTTGATTGGGAATCCCATACTTTACAAATGCTTAAACTAAATCAACTTCATGTTCATCGATCAATGATATCATGGATTAGGCAATTTTACCCAATCGTATTCAGCACACTGTAGTTAACGATTCCTCGTCTTCACATTGTCCTGTAACATCTGGAAAAAAATTGGGTTGTGTGTATGTTTATACAGCCTAGAACTTGGTCTGCCTCAACGGGCGACGAGTCTCCCAGCTGTAGATGAGCAATTTAGCCAGTGCAGTACAACCACTAGCCTGGGGTCTTTAACGTGCACCACGCAGTAGTGATACACGACCGCACGCCGGTACGATGCTCATCCAGATCGAAACGGGCAGGGGTGGGGCTCGAACCCAGGATCCTGGGTTCTGCAGCGCGAGCTGTCACTCCACGTGCTCCGACTGGTGTGCGCTAGACCACTCGGCCACCGATCCTTTTTTTTTTTTTTAAAGCAAATGTTTATTTTACAGGTTAAAAACATAAGCAGCAAGAATGGGAAAAATGAGGTATATATAGGGGTGTGCGAATATTCGCCATTTTCGAATAACGAATCGAATATTACCCTATTCGATTCGTTAATCGAATTGAATAATAATTTTCAAAAGACTCGAATATTTTTCGAATAATTTCCGAATAGTCGTTACGGTGTCGCACCGCGAGGTTCTCTTCCCAGGCGTCCCACAACGCGCTGGCACGCCTGCACTACAAGCCCGCAATATAGAAATACGTAAACTCTTATCCCAGACAATGACTGTCATCATCGGCAACATAATTTTCTCTCTATACGTGCGTTGCTGTTGCCTCCATTAGGGGCCACTGTGCTAAGTATAACCCATAGGTATAACCCGCATGTAAGCGATTTGCCGACAGACGAGACAGGCGACGTCGACCCGCTTCGCTGTCGCTCGGTCAGTCGCGCCATGAGGCAAGCCGCATAAAAGTGGCGTGAGCAAGCGACCAGGGTGATGAGGACGTTTTATAGAAATCCAAACACCGAGCGACATGACGAGCTGCAGTGAGAAATCGTCGCTCGCTGTGACTCTCGTCGCTGTCGCTCGTCTCGTCGCTGTCGCTCGTCTCGTCGCTCGGTGAATCGCTTACATGCGGTTCAGCCTTTAGGGACGGCTTTCGCACGAGATGCTCGTGCACGCTTTCGAAAAGCTTGTCGTGGAGAGACGTTTCAGACTTGTTGCAACGATACTGAAGCTGTCTATGAGCGAAGTACAAGTGGTTGAAGCGGGAAGTTGTTTGAAGCAGTGGCGTCACGATGGTCAGCGGCACCCGGGGCAATAGCCCGCCGCGATGCCCCCCCCCCCCCCCCCCGCTCTGGCGCGTGGCCCACCGCGACTCCCCACCCCTCCCCCCCCCCCCCCCCGATCTCACGTGGCCTGCCGCGACCTCCCCCCCCCCCCCCCCCCCCCTCCGCTCTCGTGGCCCGCCGCGACACCCCCCTGAGCGCTGCACCGGGGGCAGTCCCTCCGCCCCCTCCGCACCCCCCCCCCCCCTTGTGACGCCACTGGTTCGAAGAGAAAGCGCAGTAGAGTGTGGAAGGTTTTCGGCTGCTCCCATGCAACCAATTGAAGAAGCCACAACAGCTGCTTGTGTCGAGTTTTTTCCGAACACTTTCCATGGTTGTTCCACTTGTTCCTTCCCGAAATTCAGTGCCATCTGGTGGCTCTAATGGCAGTTTAACTTTTGCCGTACTAATGGCGGCAATGAAAATGAAGTCTGCCGTATTTTATCGGGCGCTGTCACTTTGGCAACTCAACGGCAAACGACAGTGTGCGCTTTACTGTACATTTCCTTCTCGATCTCTTTCAGTGACGATAGAAACAAAGATGCAACCAGTCAGAACGAAGCGTCAACCCACGTACACGGCTTGATAAAGTTCTACAAATCAAGGGGCTTTGGAGCACCTTGATGCTACCAACAGATTGGCTGGGCCCGAGCTAGAAATGAATGCTTACGCAGATCTTCCTTTCAATTCCTGCTTCGCATCGTGCTAACGTCCCGAATGTATAAGCCTCCAATTATCTGCTAAGGAGCATCTTCAACTTCATCCTTTATGAGTAAACAGAAGGCCGCCATTAGTACGGCAAATGTGCCATTTTTCCGATGATGATGGTGATCAAAGTGGCCAGACTGAATTTCGGAAAGGGTCTATTGGAACAAGAAAATACGTTTTCCCAGAATCTTCTCAGATCAGTGAAAACAAGGTCCCTGGACGTAAGCACACGGCCACGTCATGCCCTTGGCACCTTCCTTGATCCCCGATTCAAGGATATCTGCTACAACGAGGAATAAAAAGAGAATGTAAAGTTCCTACTTAGTACAATGGTTCAGGATGTACCAGGCTCAAGCGAGCTGTGATTTTATGTTCAGCATCCGCGTGAACCATGATGTTTAGTATTCTAATATTGTAATAGCTTTTGTCTTTATTTAATTATATATTGTTGAACTCTAGTAATAACGGTATAGTCGAATTTTACAATAATTTTAAGAAACATTTTGGAACAATAAAAATAATTTTATAATCTCTTTGCTCTTCTTTAGTAGCAGTCTACCTACTATTCGGAAACTATTCGAAAATTATTCAATTCGTATTCGTATTCGATTCGGTGCCACAATTATTCGATTCGTATTCGATTCGGTTTCAAAAATCACTATTCGCACACCCCTAGGTATATACATATGTTAGAGCAAAAAAAGAACGTTACATAATTTAGACATTGCATTCAACGACCCAGGTGCAAAGAAAATCAGTTAAAGGTTACAACATTGTTAAAGAGTGCAGTTACCTCAGCTCTGGATGTGTATTACACTCAAAGATCTTAAAAAAAATATTTTAGAGTGAGGCACTTGCGAAGGCGACGGATAGTCTTCTCGAAGCATGAAAATTTGGTGCTACCTTTTGACCTTTTTCCAGAGTGTTTCTCAGATTGTTTTTCTATTTCAACTGGTTCTAAAGTTCAAATAGTACAGTCCAATTTGTTAGCAAAGTGTCGCCACGCAGGTTTAGGGGTCAGTGTGAACTCTGTCATGTCCACTCTTGACCACCATAGCGCATGCAGGCCTAAAACCATGATTATCTTCGTCAGGTCAGTCAGCGTCCTTTTGTCGGGCAGCCGTAGGAATTTCAAAGTACACCAACTAATTGACTCTTCAGGTCATCGTGGCCGGACAGGATGGAATCCTGCTCGGTGATGGGACCTTTGGGAGATGACGATTTCGTTCGCCTCTTTCTCCTCCTCTTTGACTCCGCCCTCTCCCCTTGAGATCTGGAGCCAGGATCTGACGTGTACAGAACTTGTTCTCCCTTTCTTTTCCCAAGCATTTCTTTGTCGCTGGTTTCATCCATTTCGGACGCCTCTTCGTCTGACTTTATTGGCTCTTCAGCTTGGTCTTCAGCTTGGTCTTCAGGGACAAGAGCACTGAACGAGTTGGTGATGAAAACATTGCTCACTGTCTCCTTCGTTGCAGAGCATGACGACGCCGACCTGTCTTCGCACTTCTCAGTCCGTGATGCTGCCTCTACGTGGGCTGTGCTGTGAGCGGTACTGACCTCTGCCGAAACCTCTGTTTGTGCTGTTTCTTCTGCGTCCATCAAGTATTCTGTAGGAATCTGGAGAGATGCAGCAGTTCGGTTGGCGTACGTTTGAATACAGTCTTCGGGATCGTGGCCAAATTTTCGGCATGCGCTACACCAGGGAGCGCGGCACTGGCCTCGGACGTGTCCGACTTGCCTGCATCGTAGACATTGCGGTGCTCTGCCAGGTACGGAGACAAGTACGGTGGTTCCCAGAATCTTGAGCTGATGCGGCAAGCTGTCCGCAGTCACCCCTTCGTTCAATTCAATTGACAGTATTCTTGTGGTCGTCTCTACTTGTTCGAAGCCGGAGTAGTGCCACTTGTCTCGAACGATGCTTTTTATTTTTCCAAACGTAGAAAAAGCACTTGCTACGTTTTCATCTGGGACGCTAGTTGGAACCCAGTGCACCTTCATGGACAGCGCAGTCTTGCTCCCGTCTATTATTAAACATGTCTTGTTCTTTACTTGGATCTCTCGGAGCTGCAGCAATCTTTCTTTTTCTTTGGCAGAACGCACTGTGAGCAGGCACACATGATTGTACTGCTAGGCCCCAAGCGAAGCTAGCTCGTTTGGGTTGATGATTTTCTTCAAAGCAGGACCGAAATCGTCGATGCGGTATGGCCGGGCTGATGGGTCCCCATGAAGAATCAGCGAGTTTTCAAGCAGCTTACCGTCGGGAAGAGGTGGCAGTAAAATCTTGTACTCCGTTGTACTTGGTGCAGAGGGGGCAGAAGCAGAAATGGTTTCAGAATGTTCCCGGCTAGGCTTAGCCGTTGAGAATACCTTTACGGAGCCCATTTCCAACGCGGCCATTCAGCTCGTCGTCTTCTTCGAACTCTCGGCCACCGATCCCCCCTTGTAACATCTGGAGTCCTCGAGGGCAGTGTTCTTGGGTTCCTAATATTTGTAAATCCGCTCTCTGATTATATAAAATCCTGTATACGACTTTTCGCAGGTGATGCGTAGTTTACAGATCCGTGTCTCACATGGACGATCAAAAATATCTACAAGCTGACTTTAATATTATTACCCACTGGTGTAAAACGTGGAAAACGACAATTAATTCTTCTAAAACGCAACTCGTTTCCTTCACTCGTGCTCATAGTCCTATCACTTCTACTTTAAAATCTGCAACCAACCCATTACCAAGAGTCCGTCGTACAAATATACTGGAGTTCACTTATCTAACGATCTCGCATGGAACACTCATTTAACACATATACTGCCTAACGTTAACCGCTCTTTGGGATATCTTCGACGCAATCTAAAACTGGCACTGTCACCAGTAAAACAACTACCTTACACTACACTTGGGAGGTCCCAACTTGAATACGCGACATCCATTAGGTCTCATTGACAAGATTCATTGGTAACAAACATGGAGGCAGTCAACATCACGCAGATTCATATTTTCAGACTACTCACGGGACACCTTTATCAATTCACTAAGAATAAACCCTAACCTCGATCTACTTTCATCCAGAAGAACATTATCACGCCAGTCCCTTTTTCACAAGATCTACTATCATAACAGTGACATCAGAGCTTCATAACTATTTCCACCCAATGGCATATTTCCTCGCATTGATAACCCGTGTAAAGTACGCCCAATGTTCACTTCATCCGTCTCGTTACTTAACTCCACTTTGCCGTTAACAGTAGCTGGCTGGAATGACCTGCCTAACAGTATTCTGATCTAGATAGATCATACCACATTCAAATCGCAACTAAGTATACCATTTGCGACTGCACTAATAATTTTTATGTCTGTTTGAATGCTGATTTTTGTTTTGATATGCTTTTATCTAACAATCCTTTAATGCGCCCCCCTACCTTCTTGTGTAATGCCCATAAGGGCGCTCAAGGCTTAATACATTATGAGGATATTAGCCTTAGCTCTAGACTAGACTTTTAACCATATGCTGTCATTGCCAGGATCATGATCCAAAGTTCATCAAAAACTATAGAAAACTCTAATTAACCTGCGATAATTGAAAAGTAGCTGTGGGAAATTATGAGACAGGTAAATATAATCAACCAATGCACCCACGAGCCTATCGTGTGTGCACTTTTCACAATGTAAGCTGATATAACAGGAAACTGTGTGCCTGTCCGCCATATTACTATGATGGCTAGAGATGATATTAGCCCCGAGCGCGACCGAAAGCGTCGCTGTGGTCGGCCTTCCACGATTGGCCGAACGCTGACTATGACGTCGGAAAGGGGATTTATCATCGACGGAAATAAGAGGAATGAAAGAACTTTAATTTTGACGGTGATGGCAGTGTTCCTTTGAGAGCGCAATGATTTCCAGCTTCCACCATGTTAATAACAAACACCATCGAACTTGTTGTTTGCAAGGTAATGACGTCACAAGGGGGAACCACCGGAGGGCGCCACCAAAACATCTCGCCGCTAATAACTCTACCTAAAGATGGCCGACCGTGGCCGAATTCCGGTCCATAGGCAGAGCTGGTCAAACGCGATCCAGCAATGGTCACTGAGATCAGTGGTGGTAGCAGACAACGCGCGAGACAGGGAAGCAAGATCCGATTGCAGCGCCGCTAGTTCTCGTGACCGTCACTTGGGCCACTCGTCTCTGCAGGCGAGAATAAGGAGCTGCGAAACTGAGCTTGCTCCAGTAACGTTGGCTATCCCTTTGAAACGGGTGGTCACGTGTGTCGTGTCCAAGCCATGTGGCTTTCACTTTCCACGCTTTTCTCTACTTTTCCACCACTGGAATAGCTGGAAAGGTTGGCGCCATCTACGAGCGACGGCGGAAACCATACTGGTTGTGTGCTTGCCGCCGTCGCTTATAGATGGCGGTAGCTGTCCAGGCAGGTTTGTGTCGACATACACGGACACGCGAACTGTTTAAACCTTTGTGGAGGACGGAACAGCGCTTTAGGTGATTTCAGATACAGCTTCAGATAACTTACAACAATGATTTAAGCACCAATATCCGTACGTGTCATTACTTTGAAGTGTAGCTTATTATGTGGCTCTAGTTTCGCCTGACCCACAGTGGAAGAACACATTTAGGTGATGCCACTGGCCTCTCTTCCCGCGGGGAGTGAGCGAACAGATTGTGTTCGAAGCTAGCCTCGAACCAGGAGTAGTTTGTTCCGTGCCGTCGCGGAGGGCGCTGCGATGTGAGGTCCCTCCTCGGCGACCACGGTGTCGGCGGCGTAGCGTTCTCGCCTTTTTAGCGGTGTGGTGGTGTGGTGGTGGTGTGCGGCCAGTGGCTGGCCTCGTGTTTTGCTTTGATGCTGTGTCGATCACAGGTACCACCATCCTGCACGAAAGTGAGCCTTAACCCGAAGAAGAAGAAAAAGGAAGAGAACAGATATTTACGGACTCTGGCGACTTGGCGGTGGCGTGGCGGCGGTGAGGAACAGCAAGAAGCGGTGAGCGAGGGATGGCGGGACCACCGCTGGGAGAAACAACCGGAGCGGTAGTTTTGGGAGGGACCCCATACTTGGGCGCCGTCCATCCCCGTGCGAGTAAAGCGCTCGGTGCGCCGAACATAATCTGGTCGCCACGTCGGACAGTGAGTCATCACCTAAACTTGTTTCTTTTGACATTTTTTCCAACTTTATCCCTTAGCGAAGAGACCATTAACAAGAGGTTTGGGGGCCTTGTTAGAAGGAGTTAGAGCTGTAGGAACAGTGGAGTCACAACGACCCCATCGAGCTACGGCGGCAAGGGGAACTACCACCGTGCCAAAGCTGGAAGAGAGCACGCCTCTTCAATCTAGCCCGACCGTGGTCCCGCGCTAATGCTGTACACAGAGCCAGATGGCCGTAACCACCAGCCCGACACCAAAGAACGATTATTTAAGCTAGAGCCACCGATTTACGCATGGGAAGTGGCTGGGCACGGGGAGACCCTCGACTTCTGTGACACATTTACGGACCATGTCAGTGAAGGCTCTGCACGGCAGTAACTTCGTGTTCTGCTGTCCAGCCCGTTCGAACCCTAATCACACTCACTGGGTTTTCGAACCAGAGTTAATGGGACGTCCAGCATGTTTTAAAATTAATTTATTTCTTATCTTGTGTACCCAGAATAAAAAACTGGAGACAAGAAAAGAAAGAAACCAAACCGCGCAAAACGTTTGTATGTTTCTTTTTTTTTCAGTCTTGGGTTTATTACTATGGAGCTGGCGGCCGTATCTGTAGCTGGCTGCCCTATCTGTGCGCTGAGCGCGTGCTGACGGCGAGTTTTCACAGTCCTTTAGCAACGTCCATTTCGCACCATCAAGATTGCGGGTCTTAGCAGCCTATTAATGTAAGCTCGTCCTGAGCATACGCTCTAAACATCGCCCTCAAATATGGCGTCCAGTGAATACCCCCTATGAAACGTTGCTCACTATTCGCGGCGAGAAGTTTGGGTATCGCCGCCTGGTAGAATTTTTTCACAACCCAGAGTGAGGATACTTCAACTTCCTCTGCTGGTGCAAGCTCAATGCCAAGTTTCTATGCACTATGAAAATGAAAACATAACCGCGTGGGTGGAACGTGCACTACCCATAGTGAGGAAAACAGAAGCGCCCCTAACGAGCTTCTATCCGCGAATAGACGATTGCAAGCAAGTCACTGGCCGCAGCCATGTCTCTGCTTGTGCGGACATGTCCGTTTCATTTCAAGCTCACCAAAGCTATGTTCACGCGCAAGCTGCACGTTCTCGTACTCATGGGGCACCAGTCGGGACACCAAACTTGAAATTGTTTATACATCATCTCAGAAGTTCCGTGCCGCATTGCGGAAGCTGCGGGGTCCAAGAATGCTAAGTGGCACGCACCACAGTAAAGGTCTGTGGTGCGCGACGTGTTTTCTTTCTATACCCCCCAAGAGATTAATTAGAAAGGTACATGCTTCTAAACTGCTTTGACCCTGCTTAATTGTAAACCTGATTATGTGGGGTTCTGCCGGGCACTCTTAGTATATTAGTAGGAATATGTAGGGAAAGAGTCGTGCAAAAGGAAAGGAAGGACGTTTCGACCAAACGGTCGAAACGTCCTTCCCCTTCTTTCCTCTGGCACGACTCTTTCCCGTCATATCCCTACTAGCTGTAAACCGCCTTCATTTGTTCATCTGAATCATTCGGTGAGGAATTTTGGTTTTGCTTGATGTACTAACACGCAAGAAAGAGATCCCACAAATGTCACACGTATAAGAGATAATGTTGTTTTTTTTTTCTAAAAAGAGAAGTCTATTGTGTAACGGAAGATGTATAAATATACTTCATCATGAAAATCAAAATGTGCTTTAGGTTTCAATTCAGACGAAACAGAGCTAAGGTTTCAGGAGGTGCTTCGGTTCCGAAAAAATGGCAACTGCCGAGACATCGATGCGGTACCGCACTAATCCTTTATATTATCCCAAAGAGGCCATGCAAGTCGCTTTGAATGTTTTAGAAGCCCTTCTGGAGGTGAACGGCAAATCAGTCACCATCGTTTAAAAAACGACGAAGTGTAGAAAGGTTCGTGAAAGAAAACGACAAAGTGTAGAAACGCTAAAAAAACGGACGAACAAGATCGGCCTGAATCAAGCCACAACCGATGCCAAAATATATACGATCGAGCTCTGCCGCACTACCTCAAGAGGGCTATGCGACTCCTTCAACGATAGGACGGGCTACACAAAAATATAGACGCTTTCAGCGCGCGCCAAATTGAGCCGCCATAGCCGACCTTCTCTTGTCTTACCGAGATGCCGAGCCACTGAAGCGGGCGTTGATGAGTCTCCACAAGGGCCTATAATGAGGAGAAGGACGCGGTAGAATCTAAAATGGCAATGGCCTGACCTACTGTGGTAATGATGCAGTGGAGCGAACGGAATAAGAAGAAACAAAAACTGAAGGTCGGTTATGGCGGCGCCCATGCGCAGCTGCCTGAAAGCGTCTATAGAATGCGTACAAGAAACTCTCCGGCAAGACTAAAACCGGCAACGCCGGGAGCAACCTAGCTCTACGTCTTAACAAAAATTAGCAATAACTTGTGGAATTAGCCGTGGAAAAGTTCTTTCCTCAACAACCTACGCCACCAGCGGCCGAGGTCTACAGCCTACTGCCCGTCATAAACGAACAACCGGGGGACGCACCGTTCACTATGGCGGAGCTCATTGACGCCCTCAGCTTGGCGAAGGCGAACTCGGCATCTGGTTCAGACCGAGTCACCTAACGGCGCTCCGGAACCTTCCTAGGGAAGTGATAAACTAACTCCTCGAAACATTCAATGTGGTCGGGATGGAAGGAGCAATATGTGGTATTCACTGGCGGCCACAGTTGACCTCGCTGCTGCTGAGCGCGTGTTGACAGCAACTTATACAACGCTTCCAATACGCACATTTTGCAACATCAAGATTGTCTTCTTTTGGGAGGCCTTGAATAAGAACTCATCCCGAGCATGCGTTGTGAGCAGTCACCTCAAATATGGCGTCCTGTGAATACCACCTATACCGGCGAAGTGAAAACGGTCCACAGTGATTCCCATTCCGAAGCCCGGCAAGACTCCACAGGCAATAACAAACCTCCAACTGATATCCCTCACCTCCAATTTAACCAAGGTATTTGAGCGCATATGGTCACCGTCCGCCTGCAATGAATCCTCGAAACTACGCGGGCCCTCCACCCCATGCAGACGGGTTTCCGGCCTCATGTGTCAACTCAAGATATCTTGTTAATGATGCATCACCACCTCTGCGAACACCACCTCTTCGGTCTCGCACACCCGTCGCCATTGACTTGCCAATGGCCTTCGACTGTATCCTGCACCTTACCGTGGTCGCGCGGTGCTCAAAGGCAAGGCATACAGGGCCGCCCCTAAAATTGTATCCAGACTTCTCTTGAAAATCGCATTTAAAGGTAGCGATAGGAAATACAAAAGGACGCTGGAAGGCCACGAACGTACCTCAAGGGGCGCGTCTATCGCCACTCCCTTTCAACCTCGCCATGGCCGATCTCGTCCTAGACCTCGAGGCCGTTCCACTGGTGTGTTATACCGTTTATGCGGATGACGTCACCCTGTGGACGACAGCCTGGACTGGCATCCGACCAGCAACGCCACATGCAACATGCCCTTGATATCTTTACCACTTTCGCACAAAACACCAGACTTGAGCTTTCTAAGAAGCAGATCATGTCAATGGTTATTCCCACAAAGCGCAAGAGATCGCGAACGAACATTCAGCTTCACGTGGAGGGCACAAACATCACACCGACAGACAATGTGAAAATACTGGGTGTCTTCTTCGATCACTGCGGAAGGGCCATCGCATGGGTGACGCACGTAAAAAAGTAGTGGAAAATCGGTCTGACTCTCCACAAAGCAATTATCAACAAAGCTAGGGGGCTCAGGAAGACCTATGCGGAGCGCGAGTTCGTCTGCTTCTTGCACAGGGGTTGCGATGATGTCAGAATGCCAAGTTCTTATTGGCTGATTGAAAAAATAATGGGTAGATATCATTGAAGTCTACCTACTATCCTTCCAATCAAAGCCAATCAGAACTCGGCGTCGCTCTGACGTCATCTCAACCCCTGCGCAAGAAGCACACGACTTGTTTTCCGCATTACGACGCCTCGTGCAAACGCTTCTGATGTCAAAAGTGATTTATGGACTGAGCTTTCAAAAACTAACTCCGACGCGGGAGACCCCACTCGTAACAATGAATTGGGCCGCAGTAAGAATTCTCACAGGTTTACCTCGCTTCACGCGGGTTGAAGAGCTCGAGCGCATCACGCAGATAAATACCATTCAAGAAATCGCCGAATAACAACGAATCAACCAAGCCCTGCGGATGTCCCGGACACCCCAAGGCATAACTATCATGCCACTAAGTGGGTACGCGCATCTTATTGAGGGCACACTTATGCTGACACCTGCGCCCCCATGGGAAACGGAGGCGGTAACCGTCAAACAACCGATTCCAAAACACCAAAAAAACGACGCGTCAGGATGACGAGTCACCCAGACCTGCATCCACATGGCAGAAGTCGGCGGTGTCGGACAGCACGTCGAAGTGTTCTACATAGACGCGTCGCTCTCCGATACCGGTCGCACGGCCATCGCCTGATACTTCCTTACAAGAAAAGACACGCAGAAAAAGATCACCGAAAACACAAAGAGCACGTGCTCCACAGAACTGCGGGCAATCTTGATGGTGACACAGGCAGCCATTCTGAAGAGAACCAACATCACAGAAACTCGCATCTATAGGGGGTATTCACTGGCCGCCATATTTGAGGTCACTGTTTAGAGCGCATGCTCAGCACGAGCTCGCATTAATAGGCTGCCAAGACCGGCAATCTTGATGGTGCGTGGTGCACGTTGCAAAATAACTGTGGAAGCTCGCCATCAGCACGTGCTCAGCATTAGCGCACACAGATATGGCCGCCAGTGAATACACCCTATATATTCCCAAGAGGCGCTCCCCGAGTTGCGTCGCACGGACACATGTAACGCTACGGTTGCATATAGATCCGAACATTGGTGCCCCAGGCGAAAGACGATCAAACGATCACTGTCGCGTGGCTGCCAGGCCACAGAGGCGTCCCGGGTAACGAGAAGGCGAATGGGGCCGCGATAACACAGTTACAAGCAAAACAGCCCTCACAGGGCCCGGTTCCTTCACTCGGTCCTCGGAAGGTACCTGAGGAGGCACAATGGTACTTTAAACCCATGTTGTTGTAAAAAAAAAAAAAAAGAACTATCTCCAAACTCCGGTCTAAAAACATGCTTTTCGTGTAAGGCCTGTCAAATTATGAGGCGCTGGAGAAAGCCAGCCATCTGCGTTAAGTCCTTATTCTTTTTGTTCGCTTTCCGCCCATTGAAAAGCATGCGGGAAGGGCCACAGCACGCACCTCGTATCGCTGCAAGGCACAAAAGTCCAGCTGTCCTGGGCGCCCGCCCACGCAGGTATAGCAGGTAATGAGCAGGCCCACTCTGAAGCTCGCGCGCTAATAGTTACGCTCCGCGAGACGCAGAAGCCGCCTAGCCACCTCCATGATCACGGCTACGCATCTTCCTCGCCCGAAGATGACGAAGACGAAGACGACTATGACCCCGATGAAGCTAAACAGCTGATCAAACTTTCGTCCCGTACTGCGCTGAAGGAACATCTTCCACCCATCTCCGACCCACTGCCGCGAGGCTTTGGGACGGAGAACGAGGGTGCTCTTAAAGGGGCACTCAAGTGCTTTTTGGAGAAGCTTGTTTTTGGAAGCATATTGTTTGTTGGGCTTCAGTCAATAAAAATGACCAGTTCTAAATGGCAAGGCGCCCTAGTAAACTCCCAGAAATAGAAATACACAGGCACTATATTCTCTTGCGGGGTCCATCCCCTGTCCCCACCACCTCCATAGAATTCGACCAATAGAAATAGTGAATTGCGAAAAGATTGCCAAAGTTATTATTATTGCTCTTTTTAGTCACATGCACATTATATTTTGACAACCACGTCAAATCTTAGGATGTAGGTGACGTAATACAGCTAATATTGTTTGAAAACGAGCGAACTATGTTTTCTCCTTTCCTTGTTACGCGGGAGTGATATGCCCGCGCGGCGACGCGGCTGCGTCGCTCGTCAAGTTGAACTCCGTCGTCTACCGGTTGTCTTCCCGAGGCTCCCATTCCATCCCGTTCTCGAAGCAAGGTTCGCGAAGACGCAAATGGTTACGTTGCACCGGGCAAGGAAACGACACCGAGGACCTCCTCCACATTCCTCGTTTCTGTACGGACAACTTCGAGGCATTCGCCAGCGGTGACCGTAGTTGTGGACACCATCAGTCTGCTGTACCGGCGCTTCTGCTTCCCGTCGCCGACGGGACCGAGCGAAGAACCCGCAAAAAAAGACCTCCGGTTAGTGTTTTTGTGATCTTTGTGAGTTTCATGAACGTCGCATTTGGCAGCAGTCTGCGTGACATACGTGTTCGAAACTGAGGGTGTTTTGTTGAAGAGAGAACCGTGTTTTTCGACCCGCGTAAATAAACTACGCATCGTAGAAAGCTGAATATCACCGAGACGCTAGTGGTGGCGACAGAATGCGAAAGTTTGCGAGCATCGTTACCTAGGTTTTCTTTCTTTTACCACAGACTCTGGTAATTTTGAACATGATCAGCATCCACCAGCTCGCCTGCACACTCATTGTCGTCGTGTTCTGCGGTGCAGTTTATTTACTTGGACCAGAATGCACGGCTCTGTTTTCTCTCAAACAGCTGCCACATCTCTCAAGCCACCGGCAGGAATTCTTTTTCTCCCGGCCTCCCGGTTCGAGCTTCATAACTGAGAACACGCTTCGTTCGTGAGTTTGGAGCGTGTATGCGCAGCCAAAGCACGGCGGAACGAGCGAATGTGGAAACCGGTCATCCAAATGAGACGCCCTGTGATGTGCCTGTGCTTGTCGTGCCGGTTTCCACGAGTGGCTCGCGGCCAGTGCGCGAGCCACATGGGACGAGCGCAGCGCTCGTCCCGTGTGATTCTTCTACGTCCTCGTCTGTTTTTGCTGTTCCCTACGATGAATTCCCACCAACTCGCCCAACTCTCCATTCTTCTAAGTGTTAGAAACTATCGATCGCCCAAATTGCATCATTCAGGCATTGTGAAAAACATTTTAGTATAAAAGTGCTCTTTGCAGGCCCTAGTCTCAGCAGCTGGACTGCTGCATCCTGCAAGGCAGAAAGGATCCTGAGGGACTGCACTGCCGAGATGAATCTCCCTGGTCGTGGAGGAGCCAGTACCGTTGGATACTTTCGACTCTGCCGTCCCCTATTGCCGCAGCGAGGTGACATACAACTGCATATTTCCTGCTCCCAGCAGCATGCCAGACTCTGATGCGACATACTCTCCATCCCACTCTGCCAAAGGTTTCAAGAGGTAAGCTATGCATATGTGTGCCTAGAACTTACAAGTTTGTCTGATCTTTGCACGCCTTGCGCATTTGTTTACCCTCCCTCTGCATGCGTCCACATGCTTGTGCCCCCTTTAATTTTGCCCAGTGACAGTGCTTGCTTGCTTCGTCATCGTGTGTTCCTCGTGCTTTTTATGCTATCCATGGCTTGTGTGCCCGTCCTTGTGTTCCGATGTGCCACAGACAACTATTGACATACATGCTCTCCGCATATTTTGTTTATGTCCCTCACGTGTAATACTGCATTGACTTTTCTTTTCATGTGCTGCCACAGAGATCCTGAAGAGGCTACACCTTGGCAAAGCAGCTCTCCTGTTGGTCTTTAATAAACGGGGCTTTCATCGAGGAGGTAGACTGGAACTGTATAAACCAAACCTGGGCAACTGTGCATGACAACACAAACATTTAACACAATTTCTGTACCATTCAGACTTACAAAGCTAAACATATTAGCTAAACATATTTTCCAGTCCCCTACGGTTTCCCCTCCCATCTGCAACATTGTCTCTTCTCAATTATTCACTGGTTCACAAAGATACAACCTATTGTAATAACCTATCTATTATGCCTGGCTAACCTTTCAGGAAACAAATGAAAATAATTTTAGCCAAAGCCGAATGATTATGCACAGGTTTTTTCTGACAGTTGAACTTTTGCCAAGCACCAAGGAGCATGCTGGAAGTACATTTACACACGGCATCCGCGAGAGTAACTGTTACAGATGCCAAGACATGCACACTCGGCATTTGCCTATGTCCCCACCATTCTCCTTTGTGCCTTGGCAAAAAAAGTTTAATTTTAACCTCTGAAAGGAATGTCAGTTATTCATTTACTGGGTAACTCGTATGTGCATTGAAGGAGCAAGAGCAAGCCTTGTTCCTAAACAGTGTAGTGTACGAGCCTTCCCAGCCAATGTGGCTCTGCGAACAAAGCCCTTGACTAAGATTTACATGCAACATAATCTGTCGGCACTCGTGTTTTGGCCAGTCTTTCTCTGTCTGTATCTAGTCGTGATGGACCCAATCTGCTGAACTTCAGATTCAGATATGCCAAACTGTTAAAAAAGGTTTGGCGAAAATTCGCCAAAAATTTGGCAAATGTTTGCGCACGCGCGAGATGCGACGGAGCCGTGGATTGCAAACGGGCGCCGTGCGGTTACCATCGGGCAGTGTAGTACTACCAGCGGTTACAGCAAGGTGTGGAGTATACGACATGGTAACTGTGTGTTTGTCAGCCTTTGTGAGTGTGGTTCTCTTCAATAATTTTTTGCCTCAAGAATAACAACAATAATTTGCGATAAGCTGCGAGCCACATAAGCATATAATTAAAAAAAAAAATTGCCAGAGCAGCATTAAGGCTGAACTCCATGGGACGAATTATGTGACGAATAACTGGCGAACGCCGCCCGACGGCACGCTCGCTTTGCGCGCGATGTAGCAGTCACTGTGTTGATTCCACGGGCAGAGCAAAAGCCGCCGGGCGGCGTTCGCCTGTTATTCGTCACATAATTCGTCCCATGGAGTTCAGCCTTTAGGCAGCAGACAACGTGGCGCAGTGGAGGACGATCGTTCAGAAGCAGTTACATGCATTGATGGTCTCTCACGCTGTTCAGAAAACGCGCACAAAAATTGTTGCACCGTTTACGTGACCGGCTCCAGCCAACCCAAAAAGTTAATCTCCGCTGCGTAAAAAAAAAATTGTCTGCTTCAAATGCCATTGCCTTGGAAATTGCCTTCTCAAAATTTTTACATGCATCCATAATTATGAAAACTTTAAAATGTTTAGCACTTTACGAACCTCACGACAGACTAGTCTCGAATAGTGTGAACTCTGTGTTTATTTTTTAATCAACATTGTTGCGTCAATCTCTATGTGTTCTCCCATAAATCGGGCGCCTCCTGGAACCGCGAGTACCACGTGACTCGCGCCAAGCTGCTCTGTCGGCCATGTTGTCGGTAAAACACGCGGATTCAAAGGATTGTGTTGTTCTCCTCTTAGGAGCTATATAGTGCTGTGATCGCTACTACCCAACCTCGGTGTCGCACCACTTCTGCAAAACGTCACTGTAAAATTGCCAGTAAACTTGCAAAAATGACACCTATATAATTATCTTGCAGAATATTACCTTATTTAGTAATAACTGTGTCAATATGCATTTAAAAAAAAGAAACCTCAACCTTTTTTGCCTGAAATACAAAATATCAACTTTTAGGTTTCGCAACAAGATATTGTTACTGAATGTTTAAAAAAGATTGGCGAAAATTCGGCTTAGTTAAATCCTAAGATTCGGCACCGAATTTTCGATCCGGCAAAAGTTTGGCCCCTCACTAGCATCTAGTCTCGCTGTTTCAAGATAATCTGCAATTCACAAAATTCATCGAGTCACCCAAAACAAACCATCTTAAAAAAATGTGCTTCCTCTTGGAGGTCATGGAAACTCTAACAGCTATGAATGGGCAATATGCAAAATAGCAGTGCTCCTAGTGGTTCAGGTGCACTCTGGGAGCAGGAGACTGTCAACGGCTAGTTTCGGTTTCACTGGGTCGTGCATCTGTTGTGCTATTGTCTCCGCACCACCATTGCTAATGTTGTTGTGAATGCTCCACACTTGCGCACGATGCAGTAAGTACCCTTTGCTTCTCGTTGCTACATATCGGTTGTAGCAAATAACGAAACAATAAGGATTTTTTCTGACACGGGGGACGAGCAAAAATGCCATAATGGTGAAGTCAAGTGAATGCAGATCGACGAATGCCGAAGGCCGTGCCAGCTCACCACGTGCATTTGTTTGCAACCTTGAGAACAGCCACTGAGACTAGTACTCCGTTTCTATAACACCCTTGTTTCCGCGGCCAATTTTTACACAGCAGCGTAGCAAAGGGCGCAAGTTTGCGCTTGAACGCTCTCATACAGCGAGCTTCGTCATGTATTGTATTAGCCCAATTGCAAATAGCGATTGGCGAAGCAAGGGTGTTATAAAATGAGTGCTAGTCTCAGTGGATGTTTTCGAGGTGGCAAACAAATGCACGCAGCAAGCTGGCACGGCATTCGGCGTACGTCGCTCTACGTTCACTTCAGTTCACCGTTGGAACGTTCTCGCTCAAAACCCGTGCCAGCAAAATTAATTGTTTCATTACTCAGATTTGTAGCGACGAGAACAAAAGGGCACGTAGTGCATCGTTCACAAGTGTGGAGCAATCCACGACGACATGAGCAATGGCAATGTGGAGACGATAGCAGACGACAGATTCACAACCCGGCGAAACTACTTATTGACAGTCTCCTGCTCCCAGAGTGCACCTGAACCGCTAGGGGCGCTGCTATTTTACTTATTCCAGTGGCTCCAATAGCTCGTAGCGTCCGCTGCAGTCAGTTGTAAGGTGAAATGGAGTATGGAAATATTTGCACAGAAGCGCCGCGAAGATGGCAGCCAACAAAACCCCCGAGTGTTCTTGGTGAAAAGTTATGCAAATGGATTACAACTTTGAATTGGGCAATAGTAAGTTGTCACTTGGCTCTAACGGCTAACAATACATTTGTGTGAAGACCGACCATTGGACAATGCATTGTTTACTTTTGTTGTGAGAAAAAACATGGTTCTATACCCAGTATAACAAAAACACTTTTATTCAGTCGCAGCGATCAGGGCACAGGAACCCGGAAAATGTGTCGCTGGCGATCGGTCCCTAATCATTCTCACCAAGCAGGAGGGCAGTGGTCACCTGTTCCTCTGCCCCAGTCGCAGTGACAACCACAGCACCCACTGCCTATAGGCAGCGTACCAGAAGCACCTGAAACATCATCCATTGATTGAATGTAAGAAAAAAACACCACTTTAATTGACCACAGTAACTGAAGCAATGACCACACTGATCAGATGTAAGAAGCAATACTCTATAATCTCAAGTGTACATGTCTTGTGTTCGTTTCCCTGGGAAACCAATAATATATTATGCTGCTTTTATGTTTCCTTTCGCTGTGCATGTGATGCATCTGCCAACGAACAGCTAGTCGGTACAACAGACTAAACACTGCGGAGAAGTGAGCTTGTGCTGTATGCCAAGCACAGCACAGATGTCGAGACAACCTTGCTCCGGAAGTATGATCCACCATAAGCTCTGCAAGAAAGCCGAATATGGTAAGGATGGCAAGAAGGCGATCCCATATTTTTTGCGAAAGAAGCTTCTGTAAAGGGAACAATTCAACCAATTTCGTGAAGTGATCAGTCACGACAGGAAGATACCGATTACTGTACGGATTATGAGGGAACGATCCCATACGGTTCGCAGGTAACTATCTGCCAAGGAGAGTCCCTTACAAAAAAATTAGAGTTTCAATTGAAAGTCATTCAACTGAATAGAAACTCAATTGAAACTCATTGATCATTTTTGTAAGGGGTGTCGCGTTATCGCTTGCGCCGCGCGCGTGGGCAGCCGCAGGAATGACGCCGATCTTCTCCAACTCGGGGTAGAAGCCAAAAGAGCCCCGTTTATTCCAGCGTCATCACTTTTATAACAGTCAGGCACGTGACCGCGATACACCGAGCGGCGTCACATACGCTACCGCCACATCTCCCTTTTTTTTCTTTTTTTTTATTTACAGTGGGTCTTTCACTGAACACATTCAAGGATCATAATTGACAACAAATCCGCACAGCCACCATATTTGACAATAAACCCACACGCAAACGTATATGACAGCAAACTTAGTCACAAAGAAACGGGCAACTCGAGCAACAGCTACTTCGCTTCGTAGCGTTCCGGTTTTCTCACTTTGCGACCGTATCGTGACACGTAAGGCGAGGTAGGCAACGGAGGTTGAATCCTACCGTTTTCAGGTAGATCACTCCCTGTGCTATCCCCTCCCAGAACTTCAGTGGCGCTGCGGTCTTCGCCGCTAGGCTCCCGGTTCTCTGGTAACTCATAGCTTCCCTGTGTGCCCTCCGACCTGGTCTGCTGAGGGGACAAAAGAACCAGCATCTTGCGGTTCCTTTCTAAAAGAACCCCCGCGTAAGTCTCTACCACGAACGACCTTGGCCTATTGGCCGGATGGAGGACTGTTGCCTTTTGCTTATAGTCCTTTACCCATACTAATACACCCGGCCTCAGGGGTGGCAACTCTCGTGCAGCATGCCGACGATTAAATTGTCGGCGCTGCTTCTCTCGAAAGGCCTGGTCCCGCCCGCGGACCTTGTTCAGGTTGAGCTCTCGGGGCAACAAACTTCTTGGGTGCAGCGGAAGCGTCGTACGCAGGCGCCTGCCCATCAAAAGCTCCGCCGGGCTTTTCCCAAGGGGCCCTGGGGTGTCCCTGTAAGCTAGCAACGAAATATAGGGGTCACGGGCCTTTATAAGCAAGGTTTTAATCGTTTTCACCATCCTTTCTACCTCTCCGTTTGCCTGCGGGTACCTCGGGCTCGATGTCACGCTACGGAAGCCGTACTCGCGTGCAAACAATTTAAACTCCCCAGATACAAACTGTGAGCCATTATCGGAAACTACAATCTCCGGTATGCCATGCCTTGAAAAAAAACTCTTCAGGTGCAATATGACACTGGCACTAGTCAACGATGTCATCAGAGCGAGCTCGGGGTATCTAGAGAAGCAGTCAACGGCAACCAAATAGTGAGATCCCTTGATCTGGCACAGATCAACACCTACTTTCTGCCACCGCCTTTGTGGCGTTTCCGTAGGAATCACGGGTTCCGAGTTCTGCTCTCGGTGTTCAGCGCATGCTGTACAATTGGCTATCAAAGTTCCAAGCTGAGAGCTTAACCCGGGCCACCACACTGACTCTTGAGCCCTAGCTCTGCATTTACCAATGCCTTGATGACCCTCGTGTAACTGCTGGAGGACCTCATTTCGGAGCTCTTGAGGGATTACCAACCTTCTCCCTTTTAGCAGCACTCCTTCGCATACAGTTAATGCAGACCTCTCCTGCCAGTACGGCCTCAAGACCATTGGAACTGACGAAAACTTCGGCCATCCTTTACGGCTCAAGTCAATCAAGCTCCGACAGACTTCATCCTTTTCCTGAGCTTTCTTAACCCGTTCAAAACAGTTATGTTCGATGATGCCGGGTACGCAGCCTTCCACGTCTTTCGTGACTTCGCTAACAGTAAGCGAATTAGAACAGGCTGGCGTTCCCCGCAGGGGAGCCCTTGACAAAACATCGGCAGTTATGACACTCGTTCCGGGTACATATTCAACCACAAAATTGAAACGCATTAACCTCATCCGGAAGCGCTGGATGCGCGGAGGTAATAAGTCAATAGGCGACTTCCCCAAAGGCGTGACTAGTGGTTTGTGATCGGTCTCGAACACAACATCAAGTCCCGTGATATACCCTTCGAACCGTTCCGCCGCCCATGTCAAAGCTAAGGCTTCCTTTTCTATCTGGACATATCGTGACTCGGCTGGAGTTAACGATCTGGATGCAAAAGCAACCGGACGTCGCTCTTTGTTTGGGTGAATCTGCAACAGAACCGCCCCCAACCCGAAAGACGACGCGTCAGCGGAAAGAATCGTTGGGTATCGAACATCGTAGTTTGCCATGACCCTTGGCGAGTAGATAACGTCTTTGATATACGCCAGCGACTGTTCCTGAGCAGGCCCCCATACCCACTCGGAATCTTTCAAAAGCAACTGACGTAATGGATCTGTTTTCGAAGCCAAGTTCGGAATGAATCTGGCAAGATGATTTGCCATTCCCAATAGCCGTCGCACCTCAGAGACATTCTCAGGAGTCTTAAGCTCCTTTATGGCACGAACTTTCTCTGGGTCTGGCTTAAGGCCCTCATGACTCAGCTGAAAGCCCAGAAAAGAAATTTCTGTTACTCCGAAGCAACATTTATCTTTGTTCAGAGTGACGCCAGCTCGCCCGAGTCTGTCCAAGGTTTGACGCAAACGGTCATCATGCTGGGCTCTGTCTTTGCCGAAAATTAAAATGTCATCCATCAAGTTTATTACACCTGGTATTCCCTCCAGTATTTGCGCCATTCTTTTTTGGAAGTACTCGGGAGCCGAGGTTATTCCGAACGGCAGTCTTTGGAAACAGAACCTTCCGAAAGGTGTAATAAACGTAGTCAAAAGTTCGCTGTCGCGTGACAGCTTGACTTGATGGAAGCCCGAATTTGCGTCGATTTTGGAGAAAACCGTTGCTCCACTTAACATTCCCATACTGTCCTCTACAGTGGGTAAAACGTAGCGCTCCCTACGCACGCATTTATTTGAATGCGTTAAGTCGACGCAAATTCGTACCGCACCAGACGGCTTCAAAACGGGTACTATGCCCGGGCACCAGTCCGTCGGTTCGTTTACTTTTCGTATCACTCCATTCCGCTCCATTCGCTCCAGTTCTTGCTTAACCGCGTTCCGTAATGGGAGAGGCACCCGACGCGCCGTATGGATCGCGAACGGAACCGAGTTGGGCTTTAAGTTGATTTGGTACTCTCCCGCCATGGCACCCAAGCCACGGAACAGATGCGGGTAGCACTCCTCAACAGACTGTTTTGGCGTGACCAAGTCGACGAACTTAATCACGCCCAGTGCCTCGATAGCAGGGAGCCCGAGAAGAACGGAGTGCAACCGAGAGACTACATACACGGTTTGCTGTACGGTTCGGCGTCTCCACTGTATCGTGGCAGTAAACTTGCCCAGAATTTTCAAGCACTCGTTACTGGGACCGGTCAGCGTGATATCGGACTTCTGTAACCTAGGAGGCAGTCCGGGAAAGGTTGACGGTACAACAGAGACCTCCGCCCCAGAGTCTACCTTAGCAAACACTGGTGTTTCGTTAATGAAGACTTGAATGAATCGGGCGTTAGACCCCGCCCCGCTCACCGACCCAACAAAGTACGCATCGTTGTTCTTTTGGAGACACGAAAGTCGTACCTTCCTTGGGTAGGCGGCAGCTTTCTTGCGGCAGACTGCGGCGAAATGTCCGGTGCTACGACAGTAGCTGCACTTCGTTGACCTTGCCGGGCAGGCTGTCCTGGCGTGAGGATCCTTTCCGCAGAAGGAGCACTTGCCGCCGTCTCGGCCGGTGGCTTGGCTGGTGAAGCGCCGAGGAGGACCGTCTCTTTCCGTCGGCTGGCCTTGTTTCCTGACGGCGTCGAGGTTACCGGCAGCTGTCGCTTCGTTGCTCGCGTCTCGTAGTTGCTGCTGCTGCCGATGGACAGTCTCTTTCAAACGAGCTTTTGCCAGGGCACTGGCAAGTGTCAAGCTCGCGTCCATTTGTAGGGTCTCTGAAAGCTTGGAATCGCTGAGACCAACAATGAAGCGGTCGCGAACCATGCGTTCTTTAAACTCTTGGTACTCGCAACGGTCCGCTAGGGTATGAAGCGCAGTTACAAACTGGTCGACAGACTCCCCTGGTTCTTGAACGTGGCGATGAAAACACGCGCTTTCGTATACCAGGTTCCGTGCGGCTACAAAGTGGTTGTCGAATCGCTGTTTAACGACTTCGTACTTCTTCGCGTCGTCGTCGGACAAGGCAAAAGTCTGGAAAATCTGGCGCGCTTGCTTTCCCATTGTATAGAGCAAGGTTCGTACCTGTGCTTCTTCACCCCGTTCGTTGAGGCCCGACGCGAAGCGGTAATCGTCGAACTGTTGACTCCAGGTCGGCCATTCAGACGTACGGTCGAAGTCGAAGTTCGGCGGCGGTTGAACAGCGAACATTCCGTAACCGCTCTTGCAGCCTTCGCTTTCCGCCATCCCGAAGTCCTTGGCGAAGACGAGCAGCCAGCCGCCGACGATAAGAAGCGAGTTAGAAAAACGCCCCGACCACTTCTGACACCATGTCGCGTTATCGCTTGCGCCGCGCGCGTGGGCAGCCGCAGGAATGACGCCGATCTTCTCCAACTCGGGGTAGAAGCCAAAAGAGCCCCGTTTATTCCAGCGTCATCACTTTTGTAACAGTCAGGCACGTGACCGCGATACACCGAGCGGCGTCACATACGCTACCGCCACAGAGAGTGGCTTACGATTGGTTGCATAAATCCTGGCAGGTGACCTTCGTGTGGCTTTGACTTCTGACATCCTGGACAAGTGTGGGCATACTTCAGTATATCCTGCCCGAGTCCTGATCAAGTCTCGACATGGCATAACTTATTGCAAGTCATACTGCTGCTGCTGTGACCTGATGAGGCTAAATCATGGAAGTGACTGATGAACGGCGTTCAAAGTTTCACAATCCTGAAAGGCGAGCCATGGGCGGCATCGTCTGCTTGAAAAATGTCGCTGAGAAAAAGTCCATTCTCTCTCAGCAAGTATGAGTCGTACCTATCGTTGCTCTCGGTGCGGCCTACCCTTTGTTCTGCAAGCTTCTCGCACACCCGTAGATGGAGTTTCCCCTCCCACTGTGCCTTGCAAAGTTCTCTGATCACCAACGTCCCCCATTCTGACTGATGTGCCGGCCACAATGCCAGTTATTCCCCCCAATGCATGTTCGTCCTGAGTGGGAAGGACCTGCAAAGGAGCACACGAGAGCACATCTGCCGCAACAAAACTCCCTTCTTGTATGTAGTGGCTTAGTGGTATGCCTGTAATGTCGGAGCTCATTGTGCGAGACGTCCGACTGGATTCCGCAAATTATTCGGCCAGGAAAACACTTGATTGGTCTGGATCTGAAAGTATGCGCCATTGAAATACATGTTAAATTTTTTTAGGGCAAAAATAATGGCGGCACTCCTTTTCCATTGCGTAATAGTAATGTTTGGCCGCTGTCGGCATGCGGCTGGTGAAGGCAACTGGTTGAAGAGCACCGTTGTGTCCCTGAAGCAGGACTGCACCAAGGCCAGAGTCGCTGGCATCAGTCTGAACAACAGACATTTTAAAGAGGCCCGAAAACTAACGAAGCGAAGTCAGTGATTGCCTTCGAGAGCCGAGGGAAATCGTCTCCAATGCCAATTTTCTCCTTTGCACAAAAGCAAATGCAAAAATGTTCCAAAAGCCGGGAATCATGATGAAAAACAAATACCTCCGACTTGCGTAACAATACCAACAATTTATAGGTAGACGTTTCGTCTCCTATGCGGGAGACATCATCAGTGCAGCTAGGAACACCCGACAAGCTACCAGCAACCAAAGGCTCGCTTCCTCCTTTGGTTGCTGGTAGCTTGTCCGGTGTTCCTAGCTGCACTGATGATGTCTCCCGCATAGGAGACGAAACATCTACCTATAAATTGTTGGTATTGTTACGCAAGTCGGAGGTATTTGTTTTTAAACAAAAGCAAATGCAAAAGGTTAGCTATCTTGGCACAGTGTGGGACAAGTTGGCAATAACATCCAATCGATCCTAGAAAGCATTGCAAGCTCTTGACGTCTTGCGGCTGCGGGCCATCGGTTATCGCGCACATCTTGTCCCGATTGGGGTGAAACACTCGGGTTAACAACAGCAAAGCCAAGAAGGTTCATTTTCTTTTCAGGGTGAACTGTCAAGTTGGCAGATTGCATCTGCTCGAGGACAATCCTAAGATGTTTGAGGTGTTTTTTGAAAGATTGGGGAAAATGACGTCATTCATATACACCATCACAAACTTGCTCTTTGTATCATCGACACCAATGTCCATTCAATGTTTTTGGTGCACTATGGTCTATGTTGCTGCTGCGCCAGAAAACCCCAAATTCGTTCATCCATTCAATGTTGAAAGGTATCAGGCAAATTTGATAGGCTCGAACACTCCCTTGTGACAGGTGAAAGCGGTTGTCGACACCTCCTCTGGGTCTCTCTCGATTATCCTCGACTGCAGTCAAGCGTTGTGAACACTTTCGTGTTGTCGATCGCGTACATATCGATTCAATCAAGGGAAACTGGTATAAATCTCTCACCGTTGCAGCGTTGAGGCAGCGACGGGAGAAGCCCAACGACTCTGGGAGTTGCAAACAGCTCCGGTGTCGATCCACTCCTGTAGTGCTGCATTCAGGAGAGCTCGTACATGGATGATGAGGGGCTTTGGGTTGCACCGCAGTTGGTCGAGCGTCGCCAGTCTCGATTCGATGCAGCAGCACATCAGTCTTTCCCGGAACTTCCGTGTAGTACATTGGTGGAAATGGCTGCAAGATGCTCTCTAGCTGTTGTTTTTGTTTCCTGGACGCTGGACGCACCTGCAGGGCGTCTCAGACACCGGCAGGAAAGGCGTGAGCAGGCCTTGTTGTACAGAGAGCCGGGAGAGTTGTGCTGGTAATGCAATCCTCTCGCCTGGTGAAGGGGGTCACATCCAGCTGAATGTCCATCCAGCCAATAGCCGCCAACATCAAAGTCGAGCAAAAGTTTTTCGCCTGCAATAAAATCTGCACCAAAAGGTGATTGGCACGTTCAATCCTGGCAGATAAAGAAAATGCTAGCGTGCCTCTCCGTCGAATTGAATGCCGAGCCTTGCAGCGCACTGCAGAAGTGTATTTTAGGAACAAAGCGGTTCTTTTTTTGTTTTGCACAGCTCAAAAAAGTCTCCAATAAGCAAACTTTCTGCTCCGTTATCAAGAAGGGCAGCAAAGGGAACAGCAAGTAGACAAAGTGTCATGTGAGGCTCGATGCATTTATCTGTAGGTCGTATGCGACACAGACGAGAGAAGTGCTGGCGACTCGCTGATCCCGAGGCTGGAACTCGCTGCCGCCAGCTTGGGCCGGCGGCAGCAAGATCTCCAAGTTAAGCGTCGCGGGCCCTGTTGGTTTCCCCGGTTCCTCTGGCCCCGGCACCACCAGTGCAGACATTGGCTGCGAGAATGGTCACGCTGTCCGTAGTTGTAGCAGGAACTGGGCTGCCAACAGTCTTCTACCGCTCTATTTCCCATGTTACCCCAGTCTCTCCAACACTGGCCGCTGCCTCTCAACTCCACTGGTTCATTCCCTCATTGCGAGCCACCTCTCGGCCCAAGCTGGGGCATTTATTGGCCGTTCAATGATCTCGTAGACGGTTAGGCAGCCGGTCTTTGCTGGGGGGGGGGGGGGGGGGGGCGACTGCAGCCGGCCGCTTGAGAAGGTCTGCAGCACCTGCGGCAAAATTTCGCTCTGGTGCGGGCCCGCGGGGGGAGGGGGGGCAATCTCAGCTGCCTGGGGCTTCCCTGGATTAGGAAATTAGATTCTTGACGACCCAGCTTGTTGTGAAAACATTGAACCTCCCGACGACAGTCAAGGGGGTTCAGGGCAAGGGGCAAGCAGGCGAGGTTGTCACAGACCCTTTCAGGAAGGTGTCGAGTCGGAGTTGCTCGTTCTTGGTCGACGCATGTGGGGAGTACCCACGCACAGGATGGCTCGGAGGCTTCTGCAGCTGGGGGCGGGAGGCCTGTAGTCCACGCCAGAGCCGTATATTAGGAGAGTTTGGACAATAGGCGGAGCAAAGGCCGCCGCCAGCGCCGAATATTCCCCCCACGCTTAGAGCGTAAACTAAATTTGTGACAAAGCGTCGACCAATCAGGAGACCTCTACTCCATCTCACAAATGTCGACAGTGAAGACAAAGGCACAGGCGCGTGAGCCTAGCTCAGCGAAACGCTATTGTTTGTACGAGACCTCGTGCATAGGAGGCACTTTCCAAAGCCACGCGCTCGTGCCCATGCCTTTGTATGCACTGCTAGAACAGCGTCCTGAGACTGGCTGAAAGAAAGCAGTTCAAAGGGTGGGGTGCGCGAGCGTCTTGAGACGCGGAGTTCCGCTCGGCACGGCTCAAATTATACTTCGTTTCACTTTACCTGCGAGCGAAGCCAAAGCTAGAAGCGCGAGACCAGCGCTTTTTGCATTTCTCCCCAGCTCGCGCGCTCGAGCAAAGCCTGAACGCACGGAGCTTCCGTGCTCGCGCTTCCAGTTTTGCCTTCGCTCGCACGTAAGGTTTTGCCTTCGCTCGCACTTGGCAGTACACTGTGACCGATGCGAGTGTGACCCAAAGTTTGACGAAACAAGAATTGTTGGAAGCGGCGCAACAAAAATCGCTCGCGAAATCTTGGAGGCCTTCACCATAAGATCTCGCGGCACCGATGTATGTGTCAGCGCCCCATCTTTATCTCTATCTGATAGGGAGTATGCGTTCCTTCAAAATGAACGAGTCACGTAGGAAAACGCGCTAGGCTTCGTTCTGTCTTTTTCTTACCCATGCGCACGTGCACATTGAACAGCTTGCGTTTCTGTGTTTTTCTAAAATAAAGTTCAGTTGAAAGTGCGCCTCGTCCTGTCTGCTTCTCTCCTCGTGTCCTCGTTGTTTTGGCGCCTCACTTCAAGCATGTACCAACTAGCCCAACTCGCCGTTCTAATTCAGTTTATTTCTTCTACAACGGGCCCTTTTCTTCGTTCTAACTTTGCTCTCCCTTCGGATCATCTTACTTACATCAACCTGATTGCCGCCGCGACTTGCCAAGCCAGATACTACTCATATGCTGCACGCCGTGGCCTTACCCCGCCTGAGGTGCTGAGCTTCTTCGGGGGCGTTGCACCGTCGGCGGGACATGGAAAACGGCTATGCAAGATTCTTCGGTCGGAGCGGTGGAAACAAGTCAGCAGACACCGGGACTACCTGTGGATGCTCTGTTCACGGTCGGCCACCACTGAACGGGAGGCGAGCAAGAAATTTGGTGAGCACCTCAGACTGGCCTCGCAAGTCACGGATCTTCTTTGGAATCAACTTCGAGCGTCGCTGCCGAAGAGGCCAAGAAGAGCAGCTGCACCGATTAATGTCACGTTTCTCGGAGACGCGTCCGCACCAGCGAACGTCACCAACATCTTGCAAAAAGGACCCAAGTTTAGCATCGCGCCTAGGCCAAAGCACGTAGAAAAGCTTTGCTTTGTAAGAACTTTGGCGGAGAAGGCGGGGCAACAGGAAAAAGAAAGGTGTATCTCAGAAGGTGTAGATGTTTTGATGCGCACTGTGGGAGATGGACAGCGAGGTGTGAATACGAAGCACGTTGTAAACTATTTCAAGGACAATAACCTTCGCCTGCTGACTGCTGATAAGGAAGGCGGTTTTGTTGTAGCGGGGGAAGGAACGTTTGGGGACAAGTCTAGAGAGGCCATGGAAAAGCATTTCAGGCGAGTACAGCAGGTTTCGCTGGTCAAGGTAAAATCACAGACAACGGCTCTATGCAACAAACTTGAACTGACCAGCCTAGGTAAAAAAGTGCAGGTGTCAAAGAAACTCTGTTTACAGGTCTTTTTTACGGCAAAAACCCACAAGTTAGGATGCCCTTTTAGGGCTATAGTAACAGAGAGGGACTCGTGGCAGCTCGAGGTGGGTGCTTTCCTTTGCAAACACCTTTCGGAGCTAGAGCTGGGTGACCCGTTCCTGGTTAGGAACTCAGAAGAAATAATAAAGTTTTTGGATGGGGGAGACCTGCGGGGAACTAAGGGGTTCTCTATTGATGTCGCAGATTTGTTTTACTCGGTCCCGCATGACCACCTGCTGACAGCTGTTAAGCTTTGCATTGAAGAGAACGGGGAGATTTCTTTCCGCAATTCGACTGGCCTCACGGTAGAAGGCTTCCTGGAGCTATTAACACATTACCTGGGCTCCACTATGGTTTCTTTCGAAGGGGAAATATTTGTTCAAAAACGCGGAATCTGCATTGGCTCGAGAGTGGCTCCGGTCTTGTGCGACATGTTTCTTGCCTTCTGCGACAGGGCGATTGCAGATAAATTGGAGCAAAAAGAACAAGTGAAGATTTTTAGATATGTGGATGATTTTTTGGTGCTGACATCTAGACCGGTGGGGCTGAGTGATGAGGTGATTTCTGGGATGCTGAAGCTGTTCACGAGCTGTGCCTTCGGCTTGAGCTTCACACATGAAACTGCATGCTCAGGTCGATTACAATTTTTGGACTTGGGGTTGTCATTCGGCGAAGATCATGTGTGCTGGGCGTACAACCCTCGTTCAAAGAAAGGAATGCTGCCGTACGATTCTGCTCACTCCAAGCTTGTGAAGAGAGGGATAGCTTCCACCTGCTTGGCGGCCTCGCTGAAAAAATCGTGCAAGCATAGAATGAGCGCCAGCTTTCACGCGCAGCTCAGCAGATTGGAGGCGGCGGGTTTCCCTCCCAATGTGCTTCGCGATGTGTCTGAGACCCTGCTAAAAAAGATAAAAAAGCACAGCAGGGAGGATTGTGAGGGCAACATAAGGAGGGCGGCCAGACCTGCGGTCTTGCCCTACATACACAGATTATCCCACAACCTGAAGAAGGTAGCCAATAGGTTCGGCATTCCAGTTGTCTTTTCTGCGCCTAATAAACTTTCTGCATTGTGCAATAGGATCAATAGGAGCTCAGGTGAAGCCACTGCGACGGAAAGGGACTGCAAAAAGAGACACGTGACGCGGTACCGCGATTGCGTCACTGAAGTCGTCTATGAGATACCCCTGTCTTGCGGGAGAGTGTATGTTGGCCAGACGGGGAGGTGCATTAATGATAGAATCAGGGAGCACTCTGCGTCAACTAGGCAATCCCCGTCTGGCCACTTGGCAGTACACTGTGACCGATGCGAGTGTGACCCAAAGTTTGACGAAACAAGAATTGTTGGAAGCGGCGCAACAAAAATCGCTCGCGAAATCTTGGAGGCCTTCACCATAAGATCTCGCGGCACCGATGTATGTGTCAGCGCCCCATCTTTATCTCTATCTGATAGGGAGTATACGTTCCTTCAAAATGAACGAGTCACGTAGGAAAACGCGCTAGGCTTCGTTCTGTCTTTTTCTTACCCATGCGCACGTGCACATTGAACAGCTTGCGTTTCTGTGTTTTTCTAAAATAAAGTTCAGTTGAAAGTGCGCCTCGTCCTGTCTGCTTCTCTCCTCGTGTCCTCGTTGTTTTGGGCGCCTCACTTCAAGCATGTACCAACTAGCCCAACTCGCCGTTCTAATTCAGTTTATTTCTTCTACAACGGGCCCTTTTCTTCGTTCTAACTTTGCTCTCCCTTCGGATCATCTTACTTACATCAACCTGATTGCCGCCGCGACTTGCCAAGCCAGATACTACTCATATGCTGCACGCCGTGGCCTTACCCCGCCTGAGGTGCTGAGCTTCTTCGGGGGCGTTGCACCGTCGGCGGGACATGGAAAACGGCTATGCAAGATTCTTCGGTCGGAGCGGTGGAAACAAGTCAGCAGACACCGGGACTACCTGTGGATGCTCTGTTCACGGTCGGCCACCACTGAACGGGAGGCGAGCAAGAAATTTGGTGAGCACCTCAGACTGGCCTCGCAAGTCACGGATCTTCTTTGGAATCAACTTCGAGCGTCGCTGCCGAAGAGGCCAAGAAGAGCAGCTGCACCGATTAATGTCACGTTTCTCGGAGACGCGTCCGCACCAGCGAACGTCACCAACATCTTGCAAAAAGGACCCAAGTTTAGCATCGCGCCTAGGCCAAAGCACGTAGAAAAGCTTTGCTTTGTAAGAACTTTGGCGGAGAAGGCGGGGCAACAGGAAAAAGAAAGGTGTATCTCAGAAGGTGTAGATGTTTTGATGCGCACTGTGGGAGATGGACAGCGAGGTGTGAATACGAAGCACGTTGTAAACTATTTCAAGGACAATAACCTTCGCCTGCTGACTGCTGATAAGGAAGGCGGTTTTGTTGTAGCGGGGGAAGGAACGTTTGGGGACAAGTCTAGAGAGGCCATGGAAAAGCATTTCAGGCGAGTACAGCAGGTTTCGCTGGTCAAGGTAAAATCACAGACAACGGCTCTATGCAACAAACTTGAACTGACCAGCCTAGGTAAAAAGTGCAGGTGTCAAAGAAACTCTGTTTACAGGTCTTTTTTACGGCAAAAACCCACAAGTTAGGATGCCCTTTTAGGGCTATAGTAACAGAGAGGGACTCGTGGCAGCTCGAGGTGGGTGCTTTCCTTTGCAAACACCTTTCGGAGCTAGAGCTGGGTGACCCGTTCCTGGTTAGGAACTCAGAAGAAATAATAAAGTTTTGGATGGGGGAGACCTGCGGGGAACTAAGGGGTTCTCTATTGATGTCGCAGATTTGTTTTACTCGGTCCCGCATGACCACCTGCTGACAGCTGTTAAGCTTTGCATTGAAGAGAACGGGGAGATTTCTTTCCGCAATTCGACTGGCCTCACGGTAGAAGGCTTCCTGGAGCTATTAACACATTACCTGGGCTCCACTATGGTTTCTTTCGAAGGGGAAATATTTGTTCAAAAACGCGGAATCTGCATTGGCTCGAGAGTGGCTCCGGTCTTGTGCGACATGTTTCTTGCCTTCTGCGACAGGGCGATTGCAGATAAATTGGAGCAAAAAGAACAAGTGAAGATTTTTAGATATGTGGATGATTTTTTGGTGCTGACATCTAGACCGGTGGGGCTGAGTGATGAGGTGATTTCTGGGATGCTGAAGCTGTTCACGAGCTGTGCCTTCGGCTTGAGCTTCACACATGAAACTGCATGCTCAGGTCGATTACAATTTTTGGACTTGGGGTTGTCATTCGGCGAAGATCATGTGTGCTGGGCGTACAACCCTCGTTCAAAGAAAGGAATGCTGCCGTACGATTCTGCTCACTCCAAGCTTGTGAAGAGAGGGATAGCTTCCACCTGCTTGGCGGCCTCGCTGAAAAAATCGTGCAAGCATAGAATGAGCGCCAGCTTTCACGCGCAGCTCAGCAGATTGGAGGCGGCGGGTTTCCCTCCCAATGTGCTTCGCGATGTGTCTGAGACCCTGCTAAAAAAGATAAAAAGCACAGCAGGGAGGATTGTGAGGGCAACATAAGGAGGGCGGCCAGACCTGCGGTCTTGCCCTACATACACAGATTATCCCACAACCTGAAGAAGGTAGCCAATAGGTTCGGCATTCCAGTTGTCTTTTCTGCGCCTAATAAACTTTCTGCATTGTGCAATAGGATCAATAGGAGCTCAGGTGAAGCCACTGCGACGGAAAGGGACTGCAAAAAGAGACACGTGACGCGGTACCGCGATTGCGTCACTGAAGTCGTCTATGAGATACCCCTGTCTTGCGGGAGAGTGTATGTTGGCCAGACGGGGAGGTGCATTAATGATAGAATCAGGGAGCACTCTGCGTCAACTAGGCAATCCCCGTCTGGCCACTTGGCAGTACACTGTGACCGATGCGAGTGTGACCCAAAGTTTGACGAAACAAGAATTGTTGGAAGCGGCGCAACAAAAATCGCTCGCGAAATCTTGGAGGCCTTCACCATAAGATCTCGCGGCACCGATGTATGTGTCAGCGCCCCATCTTTATCTCTATCTGATAGGGAGTATACGTTCCTTCAAAATGAACGAGTCACGTAGGAAAACGCGCTAGGCTTCGTTCTGTCTTTTTCTTACCCATGCGCACGTGCACATTGAACAGCTTGCGTTTCTGTGTTTTTCTAAAATAAAGTTCAGTTGAAAGTGCGCCTCGTCCTGTCTGCTTCTCTCCTCGTGTCCTCGTTGTTTTGGCGCCTCACTTCAAACGAAGTATAGTCGTGGCACAGATTTAGAGCACGCGACCACCGCTAGGTGCTGTTTCGCGGCCTGTGGTTGGCCCGAGATGCTCGCCTATTCAAACCAATGTATGGCCAAACTCTCTCAATAAACGGCTCTGGTCCACGCAAGCCGCGATGGTTTCCTACACGAGGTCTTCAATGGTGTCGTAGTTGGACCTATCAAGATACATGTTGTAACAGGGGTGACTGACGAACAAAGCGAGTAACCCTCTCCCGACTCGAGAGCAGCTTGCAATGCTCGGTTGAGCAGTTCCCGCATGACCCTAATATACTCCACAAGACCTTCTGGGTTCTGTGTGCGACTCTCGATTTCCCGCTGGACTCGGGACTCGTACCCCGTTGCCAGGAACTCCTCTTGGAAGCTGCGGCGGAACGCCTCAAGAGATGGAAATAGAATGACCAATACCTGTGCCACACGGCCAACTCGAATGCCATTTACAATGAATCACATTCGTGTGATTGACGAATCGGCTCGCGATGTGTCACGCGTGGAACGCCCCACGCTCGGAGTGTCGCGCGCTGATTGGCCGATCGTTCAAATGTCATTCGATTTAAATGGCAGTCGAGTTGCCCGTGTGGCACGGGTATAAGGCTATACGCACGACATCACGCACCTTGACCGGAAGTGGCTATACGCACGACGCGGAGAGCTCACGCTGGACAGAGCGTGTATCACTGAGAGCTTGTTAACCCCCCCCCTCCCCCCCCCCCCCCCCCCCGTTCACGTCTCCTTGCTGCGACAGTATGCGGCTACTAATTACAAAACTACCGTATTTACTCGAGTACTAGCCGCACTGTTTACGAAGAAAACCCGAGGGTTCGCTTTTCCGCGGAGCACGCAGTTTGCCAATCACCACGATCGACAGCATGATTCCACTGTTTACAAGACAGAGATAATGTTTTTGTGGGAATATACCATCTGTGAAGATTGCATTTGTATGGAGAATCGTGTTCTCGATCTGATTATTCGCTATGTTATTTATGCGCAATGCAATGATTGGCTGTATATGTGTTCTGTGGGAAAGTAGATGGAAGGGCCTTGTTCATAAATAGTGCAGCTATTACTCGAGTAAATACAGTATTTGCCATTTGCCTTGCACCCCCCCTCCCCCCCCCCCCCCCCCTTTGCGGCATTCAGCCGGCAACCAAAGCTCCGCTGTCCCCCATGCACCTCCGGAAAGGGAGGGATTATACCATTTAGTTGAGCGAAGTTGCGTTGAAAACATTCATTCTTTTCACTGTTAATCATAGAAAAGAAATGTAAATATTGCCAAATGCCTCAACAAAACAAAATGTTTGAGAAAAAAAGAAAAAAGGTAAACCCACAAGGGGGGTCGAACCTTGGTTTGCTGCGTACGAGGCAGACACGTTACTACTGTATGCTACTTTACAGCTTCGGAAATTTAGTTTTATACGAGAACCAAAACGTTTCGCGCCGTGCGTATAGCCCTTTCTGGTCGAGGTGCAGTCAATTAGAATCTGCAACACCCACCATCGTCTCGCACTCGCCGGCAAGGCAAGGGGGAAGATCCGCTTCAGCACGTAGGCATCCTAGGGGCTACGCGTCCGAGGCGCTGAACGCTCTTGCGTAGACGCCCAGCACCGCCACGAAGTCGGCGACGGACTTGCGGTCGTCGAGCCCCTCGGGCTCGCGTTGCCGCTGGCCGCCGGTCCCGCCCGTGACGGCTGCTAAATGCTCCGTCACCAACTCGAGGGTGGTAGACATACGGTCATTGAGGGCCAGGGCAGGCCAGGGTCTCAACCGACAACGGACCGGAGCCCAACTCCGACTCCGTGTCGCTGGAGGAGTCCTCATCCTCGGCTCGCAGCTTGGGAGGCATGGGCAAGAAAACGAAAACGCACGGCAAACAAGACAAAAAGAAACAGAGACGTGAAGCGAACATTAAAAAAAAAAAAAAAAAAATTGATCGCTAAGTGTTTTCTATTGAAAGGTATCCCGTGCGGACGTGCGGCAAGAAAAACGGGCGCCAATGATTGGAAGGGTGTCGACGCCGATCGCAAGTTTCACGATCGGTAAATCGTACTCACTTGTTCCTAGTCGCCCCGCATTTTCTTCTGCCTATAGTGGCGTCTATTGTGTAAAGCGAGTCGTAGCACACCCGTGCTGAGGCACAACGAGTCGAAATCCAAGTGGCTCGTCACGCAGCGCGCCGGCCCTGCTGCTTGCGTGCGGCGGCAGGGTACACCCGGCGGCAGACAACCTGACGACAATCTCCATCGGCATGCAGCAACCGCATTGGCACCTTAAAACAGAAAACTGGCATCAACTATACATGCGAGTTTTACAATAAAGAGCGTATCACCTATCAGTCTGTGTTGCGGAGCCGCTCGGTTCCGTCGCCGAGTGCGTTCTTCGCTTTTGTATCCGGAGTCCGGTGTCGATGCCGAAGACGCTTCGCTGGCTTCGCAGCGCAGTGGAATGCCGTCGTCTACGTTTGCGGCGCGTTCGAGGCGTCGGCGTCGCGCGTAGAAGCGGCGTCGTACGGGCTGAACCTGATACAGTATCTGCCGTCCGCCGAAGAATTTCCATACGACAACACCACATGCGATGAACGTTTTAAGATGAGTCCGTCGAATACGCACAGATTCGAAAATATCAGTCCGCCGAATAGGCGCACATTTCAAAATCAGTCCGCCGAGTACGCGCGCATTTCAAAATCAGTGCGCCGGGACTCGTGATTGGCTGGCGCACGCCCTTCCCTGCTGCCTTCCCGTCCGACAGCGCCCCTGACGGCGTGCGCCTAGGCGCAGAACACCGATCTTTGATTGGATTTTTAATAGGGAAATCGGCCGCCCTTGAATGTAATTTTAGGATTTTTAGGATGCTTAGAGCCCATGGATTGCGTTATGACAATAAATAGACGATCTCAAAATCCACTTGAGTGCCCCTTTAAGGCGCATTAGAACCAATACCGCCTGCACGCCGAACAGAAAAGCAGCGTGGGAAAAGGCGCGTACACCACCGACATGCTGCTACTGCAAGGACCCCCAACATGCGGTCGACCTAGTTCACCTGTTATGTGGCTGCAAAGGCCTTGAGGCAACAAGGAAGAAGCACCTAAAGGACGGGGTGACATCCATGGAGGACTGGGTCTTTCCCCCAGGACCTCCAGATAAGCAATACCAAACTCTACGCACGCTTCTGGATTATATCCACGAAGCTGGCATAGAAGTACAGGGTGTCACAAAAGAAAATTTACACGGTCTTTTTTATCGCAGAAATAAACTAGGCATTGCCGAACGCTCATTCTCCGCCCATAGGTAGAGCTAGAGGTCACAACCAGATGCGAAAGTTTCAGCCCGATCCGATAACTTAATCAAAAGTTATAAGTGATTTTCTGAAAATTTTAATGGGAAAATGGAGCTTATTTTTGCCCGTTTTCGGTTTCTGGCGCCATAGAGCCTCATGTGCTCGAAAACTCCGTCGGCAGCCATTTTCCCATTGAAAGTTTTAGAAAATCAGTTATAACTTTTGATTAAGTTATCGGATCGGGCTGAAACTTTAGCATCTGGTTGTGACCTCTAGCTCTACCTTTGGGCGGAGAATGAGCGTTCGGCGACACCTAGTTTATTTTTGCGGTAAAAAAGACCGTGTAAGTTTACTTTTGTGACACCCTGTACATATATAATTCCCTTCCCCCCATACCACGAGTCCAGGCCGCGATGCCATTGACTCATTCCCCTCCCCCTCCCCCTTAGCGGTTCAAATAAACGTTTTATACTACAACTACTACTACTTTCCAGCCTCGGCAACCAGGCAACTGGTTGCTGCCGTCGCTCATAGACGGCGGCACCATTTCTTCGGAGGAACAAGAGCGAGAACGAAACGAGCGGCAATAGGGAGTTTTCGTAGACCGCATTTGCCCCTCGGCTAAGCCCTCCGCAACGAAGCAGCCGCTACTGCGCCGGCGCGCCGATGGCCTTGACTGTAGGGTTCCGGCTAGCGTAGCTGGTTGCGGAGAGCGTTGCGGGACCGCGGAAACGATCTACGAAAACTCCCTAATGTCCGCAACAGCGCGAATGGTTCCGCTACCACCGCGAGGCCGCTATCGCCTAAAGTTCCACTGCGTCAAGCGCTTCAGATTTCCTTGCGAAAGAAGAGCAGATCGCTCGCCTGGAAAACCACCGCCGAGAACAGAAGCTACAGCTCCGCTGCTCTTCCTTCTTTACCAAAGTGGAAAGGCTGAAAGTTTTTGATTGGCGAAGGAAAATAAAACGTACCACCTAGGGTGCCTCAATGTCCTTCTGTTTAGGGTGATGCCACCCTTTGTTGTACCCGATGCCGACAGCACGCGCTCACGGGGAAAATACAAAGAAATCGACAAAAACAAAATGTTGCCACAGCACAGTCAGCGCCCCAAACGCGTGCAGGGACACGCTCTTTCACGGGCTTCTGAACAAAAAAAAATAAAAATAAGCGTGAGGGACAACATGACCAGATGCCACCACCCTAAGCAAAGCGCACATGAAGGCACCCTAACCCTTGTACCACCTAGCTCAACTGATTCCCGTAGCAAAATTTTAAAAAAAAATGACCGCATCTCCACGTGGTGAATAATGTTGATTGGGGCGAAGCTCTGGTGGTGCTGATGATACTGATTTTATTGTTCTTAGGTAGTGTTGCTGATGGTGCTGATTTTTTTTTTTTTATTGCTCATAGGTAGTGCTGAGTTCCGGGTTGCGTTTCGACTTCATTATTACTGCTTCATGGTCGGTGAAATGCAGAGCCATGCATGCAAAGTTTAACGCGATTATATACGCATTTGACCCCAGCGCCCTCTCCTGTATCAAGGTTTCATCCATGACATTCCCAGCTCTTGAGTTACTACCACATCTCAGAGCCTCCTACTCGTCCCGCAGCCGTGGCCGAGTGGTTAAGGCGACGGACCAGAAATCCATTGGTGTCTCCCCGTACAGGTTCGAATCCTGTCGACTGCGCAAACATTTTTTCTTTTTTTGTGAGCACGGACGCCGGACGGACGGACGGACAAGGCTAGACCCTAAGGAGCTTCACCCCTAAAAATAAAAAAAAAACGTTGGATGCATGAGCGCGCTCTTTTGGCGCGTTGCCCACGCGCGACGGCTCATTAAAAACAAAAGGGCAGTGGCCCATTCACGAAAGGGCAGTGGACAGGCGAGCTGTGATTGAGGGTTTCTCACCTCATAGACCCGCTGCTCTCGGGCAGGGGGCGCGAGCGCGTCCGCAAGACCAGAGCCGTATATTAGGAGAGTATGGACAATAGGCGGAGCAAAGGCCGCCACCAGCGCCGAATATTCCCCCCACGCTTAGAGCGTAAACTAAATTTGTGACACAGCGTCGACCAATCAGGAGACCTCTACTCCATCTCACAAATGTCGACAGTGAAGACAAAGGCACAGGCGCGTGAGCCTAGCTCAGCGAAACGCTATTGTTTGTACGAGACCTCGTGCATAGGAGGCACTTTCCAAAGCCACGCGCTCGTGCCCATGCCTTTGTCTGCACTGCTAGAACAGCGTCCTGAGACAGGCTGAAAGAAAGCAGTGCAAAGGGTGGGGTGCGCGAGCGTCTTGAGACACGGAGTTCCGCTCGGCACGGCTCAAATTATACTTCGTTTCACTTTACCTGCGAGCGAAGCCAAAGCTAGAAGCGCGAGACCAGCGCTTTTTGCATTTCTCCCCAGCTCGCGCGCTCGAGCAAAGCCTGAACGCACGGAGCTTCCGTGCTCGCGCTTCCAGTTTTGCCTTCGCTCGCACATAAGGTGAAACAAAGTATAGTCGTGGCACAAATTTAGAGCACGCGACCACCGCTAGGGGCTGTTTCGCGGCCTGTGGTTGGCCCGAGATGCTCGCCTATTCAAACCAATGTATGGCCAAACTCTCTCAATAAACGGCTCTGCGCAAGACTAAAGCCCCTCTATTCTGGGAAAAGTGGCGCCATTCATTGTTGTGGAAATGCTCGAGACACGTGCCGCGCGCCACTTCTGAGAAGAACATGGCGTCTGAAATCTAGCTCAGTGCTGCGCTGTGCCGCCATGATCTTCCCAATGGCTGCACGTTGTACGTGCCTCGTGCATCGACGTTCCTTGCGCTACTTTTGAAACATGAAGGGGCTTTACGCAAGACGCGCCCATGTTATGCTGGCAGCACCATCCAGCCGGCGCTGTAACGTTTGATATTGCACGTGCCACGTTCGAATGCAAGCATCTGTCAGCATCTGTAGACGCGCGATAACAAAACGTCTATACTTCGTCTCACCCTAGCACGGACTAACCGCGAAGGCTGTGCTAGCGCGAGCGGCCAGCCTTGACTGCCTTGACTAGAGCACTTGCTGCACGAGCGCTCGTGCAGCCGCCGCGGCTTCATTCAAAGTGACTAGCTCGCGCTTTTAGCACGCGCGGCTAACAATAGTCCATACTAAGGTGAGACGAAGTATAGAAAAATTAAAAAAAAAAAATAATTATGCAGCTCGCGGCCTCAGCGTCCCATTAAACATTCCGTTCAGCTTTATTATTTTATTGCTCTCTTTCATAGCTTCCGTGAGCCCGTATGTTTCACTCTACTTGATAGCGAAGCCGAAGCTATAATTGCTAAAGCATGTTCCCCTGAACGATGCTCGCACTGCACGAGCGCGCGTTCTTGGCAGGGACACTGAAAGCTCGGAGCTCGCTCTTGTAGCCTCTGCTACGCTGGCACTTATAATAAAACAAAGTATAAAAAAAAACTGTAGTGGGAAAGCGTATTGAGGGATGTTCGAAACGCGAACCAAATATTCTATTTTGCTCAAAACTTGAGAGCTACGGGCCTATGTAGACCACGCAGCGCAGCACAGGCAGCTACAAAGGTTGCCGTTTGCCGTACACAGGAACCCAACGCGTACACAGGGACCCAAAGCAACCTGGTTCTCACAAGCGGTACGGCGGTAGCAGCAGACGACTGAGCAGCGACCCTGGCTGTTCCCATAATGCCTCACACGCGCCGCTTGAGGGCGCGCGCTATTTTTAGAAAAGGTCCATTACCAGTCGCGGCTAAAATAGAAAAATAACGAGATGAAACTGATATGATGAAGAGAAAGCTAGGGTGCCTTCATGTGCGCTTTGCTTGGGGTGATGACATCTGGCCATTTTGTTTCTAACGCTTATTTTTATTTTTTGTTCTGAAGCGCGTGAAAGATCGTGTCCCTGCACGTGCTCGTGGCACTGATTGTGCTACGGCGACATTTTGTTTTCTGCGATTTCTTTGTATTTTTCCTGTGAGCGCGTGCTGTCGGCATCGGCTACTACAAACGATGGCATCACCCTAAACAGAAGGACATTGAGGCACACTAGAGAAAGCTAAAGCGCGTAGTGATATCATTTTGTGATATGCTCGCTCTGCCGATTGGCTAAAGAGCATACAGCTTCCATTGCGCTGCACGGAACTTCTGAGATGGAGTATAGTTGACCCGCTTTCCTGTTTCTTTCCTTTCATTCTCAGTATATGCGGAGAGACGCCGAAACACACTTGTCTCGAGCGATGGAATGTCCGCTCGTGCTCCTCGCGTTCCTTGCGCTACCGCTTCATTTCTCGTCGGGTTTGAAAACCATGTTTCGGGTCCTCACCGCTGCAAAAGCTGTGCGCTCTATACCACAAATGTTCTGTGTATCCCTGGCCTCATACATATGGCAGAAACTATTCATTTTTTTGTTTGGCATCAAACTCAGTGCCACCATCTATTGGGCAGCCCCGGCACACTTCCGGTTTACGTATGTTTTCTCATATTTGCTCATCATTCTTTTGTCATATTTCGCAAATGCTGCGAAAGCCGCCGTCTGGTTCAGAACCTGAAGTGGTCGTGGGAGCGCACTGGTGCCACCCCGTTTCAACCCACGCGAGAAAGAGTGAATACTCTGTTTCATACTTAGTGTACGATTCTGTCAAACAGCTGGCGTGGGCGTGGGGTTTGATCTAGCAGATCATTTGAACGCGTTCTCGCGCCAACGAAATCATATATTAAGCCACGCGCTCGCGCTTATACTCTATTTCACCTTATGATGTACCGCAGGAAAGGCTACAAGCGTGAGCTCCCTGCCCTATACTTCGTTTAACCTTATGTGCGAGCGAAGGCAAAGCTGGAAGCGCGAGCGTGAAGGTTCCGTGCGTTGAGGCTTTGCTCGAGCGCGCGAGCTGGGGAGAAACGCGAAAAGCGCTGGTCTCGCGCTTCCAGCTTTGGCTTCGCTCGCAGATAATGTGAAACGAAGTATAGGGCATATCTCGGCGGCACAAGCTCTCGTGCATTAAGGGCAGCTGCCAACGCTGTGAGCTCGTGTTTCTAGCCTTCGCTGCAGTACAACATAAGGTGAAACGAAGTATTGGCAGCGTGCGCGATCGAAAGCGTCGCTGTGGTCGGGCTTACACGATTGGCCGAATGCTGACTATGACGTCAGCAAAGGATTTCTCATCGACGGAAATAAGAGGAATGGAAGAGCTTCAATTTCGACGGTGTTGGTAGTGTTGCTTTACTAGCGCAATGATTTCAAGCTTCCACCATGCTCCTTACAAGCACCATCGAACTTGTTGTTCTGAAGGTAATGACGTCGCGAAAAGTAACCATATAAGGGCGCCACTAAAGCATCTCGCCGCTAATAGCTTTCTTATCTAAAGCACGTAACAATGTCGTCAGTAACTCCGGATGACTAACCTCACGTTGCCTAAACATCTATACTTCGTGTCACCTTAGCATGGACTAGCTGTGAAGGCTGTGCAAGCGCGAGCATGTAGCCTTGACTGCCTTGACTGGAGCACTCACTGCATGAGCGCGGCCGCGGAGGCTTCATCCAAAGCAAAGAGCTCGCGTTTTTAGCATGCGCGGCTAACAATAGTCCAGCTAAGGTGAGTCGAAGTGTAACGACATCGTTGATTTTTGGGAGACTCAGTTTTCAGCGGAGGGGAACCTCTTTCCTATTCGGCACTCCAAAATACACATACAAAGAAACAATGAATCATTCTCAGTCACGCATCTTACGCCAAAAAAAGCTTTAATGTCGGTCATATACAACGTCAAGATTATACTTACTCATATCTAAAATGCTTCATTTCACGCCGATCTTTCAAACAGACAGAAGGCTTCGAGTATGTATACACATTGATGCACTGACGCTAATCATTGGTGTTGCTGCCAGTCAATTAAGCATAGCCTCCTCTATACTGACAAAGCCTAGCTGGCAGATCGCCACGAGACGCGGCCGCCGAAAGTGAAAAGGTAGTGCGGCAGACAACGGATGAGAGGAGAGGCATGTAACGGGCGCCCCGCTGCGGCGAGACGCCGAAACACACTTGTCTCGAGCGATGGATTGTCCGCTCGTGCTCCTCGCGTTCCTTGCGCTACCGCTTCTTTTCACGTCGGGTTTGAAAACCATGTTTCGGGTCCTCACCGCTGCAGAAGCTGTGCGCTGAATACCAGAAATGTTCTGTGCTACCAGATCCTCGCGCTCCAAATTGGCGACCAAGCACTCTATGGCTCCGTCGTCGAACTGCCAGGCTTTGTGAGTACAGAGGAAACAATGGTTGAACTAATGACGTGTTCAGGTGGTTCAGGTGGTGAAACGTAGGGGAGCCAAAGCCGGCGTCTCGGGCATAAAGAAATATTCTGGCAGCGTACCACGTGATCGTGTACACCCGAACACAAAAGGCTGGAAACTGGCGTTTTTAAGTGTAACTCTTTGCATTGTGGCCTCTTTGGTCGCGAGTCAGCTTCGTTAGCGCGTATGTATAATAACTCAGCGTGATGTAATAACTGCAACATATTATCCATGTTTTATTATATAAGCCTATAGGAAAGCCAGGAGTGGATTAAGGGAGATAATGGGGACTGCTCTCCAGGACAATGACGACGTCGCCGACTAACGAAATGCTTAAAGTTGGGCACATGACATCTAACGCTCGGGGCTAAGTTCTCCGCTGCACGGGATGCCCTCTCTCGCACTGAACGTGAACACGGCGTTTTCCAGGCGCCACGTCCGCATGCTGCTGTAGTAGATCCTACATGGTCGAGAAGAGAACCAACGCAAACAAAGACACACTCTCAGATGCATTTTGGCACAGACAAATGCACGAAACCCAGTACGGTCCCTTAAAGTCCCCGAGAGCACAGAGATTGTCCCGCGATTTTCTCGGAGCACAAATAATTGTTCTTCCTTTCACCAGATCGGTCAATGAGGTGGAGCGATTGGTACCCTGCACTCTAAGAAAAAAATGGAGGAAAAGGGTAGCAACGGCGCATTCTCCTCCCTTCTACTGACGTGCCCCCAAGCGGACACGAGAATAGCGGCGTAGACTTTCCATTTTCTCGGGGGGGGGGGGGGGGGGGGGGGGGGGGGGGGGGGGGTTGGCTGAGAAGTTTTCCCGGGGGAGGGGGGTGCTTTTATGTGCAATTTTTTTTACACCGGCAATTATCAGTAGTTTATTTTAGGGGGTACATTTTACAGCGTAGTTATATCATCATGTTTCCGTCGCTGTGTGTCGATGTCAATCACCGTGCAAGCGTAGCCTTGTGTTGATCACCGGTACCACGGCGCATGCGCCGGCTAGCACAAATTTGAAAAGCTTGTGCCAGCTGCGATCCAATTTTTTGTTGCAGTCGCTGCGGGTCGTCACAGTAATCGCTCCATTTTCACACAATGAGCAACACTTTACTATTTACACCGCTGAGAATAATACATCGACATTCGAAAGCTTGCAAGGTCAAAACGCCATGTCCACGTTCATCGTCGTTGTTCTTCTTTTTCTTTTCCGGTTTTTTCTCGTGCGCACGTGCCGGGGCAGCTTAGCAGACTTCTTTCTTTTCTGCTTCTACTCCCTGTTCGTCTAACGCCAACAGAGGTTTATCCGACGTTAGTTGCAACAGTTGTGGGGGTAGAACCCAGGCCCCCGTGCTTCTGAAGCAGTAATCCACTCGGCCACGAGTCTTTACTCTTTAATACATGGAAATAAAGCCTGCGGCTGCAGGCTCTTGTTGAACGCGCACAAATGCGAGTACGTGCTGACGGCTAACGAAAGCAAGCTGGGATTTCATTTCCCATGTATTTTGTCAATAAAGGCAACATGGGCTTTATTTTGTTTACATGCCACTACCAGAAGCTCGTTCCATGGCACGTACTAAACAGCGTCTCGGTAAGGATCATGGCCCGGGGGGGCTCTGCCCCCCCCAGAATCTCACCAGGGAGGGCACGAGCCCCGATGCCCCCCCCCCCCCCCCCCGTAGTCTACGCTTATGCACGAGAAGAAGGGAGGAACGTTACGTGTTTCTTCTTCTTCAGGCAGACGGTTGAAAGCTTTCGCCCTCCCGACTCATCTTCTTTTGGTTTCGTCTTTTGATGACGTCGCGCGTTGTTTATTAAATGTTGTAGAGTTGATTAAGCATCAGTGGCAGCGAAGGCCGCCTGTAATTCCGTCTCAAAGTCCAAACGTGCAGAACATTTTGGTTGCATTGACGTTTTTACCACTTATTTTATTAAACGAGCAAACGAAACCGCTAGAAACAGCGAAGTTCCGAAGCAGTGCCAGCAGGGCTACGTACACTGGGTAAGATGGCCGTCTCCGGATTGCGGGACCCACGCGGAACCGTGTCGACGTTTGCGACGTTATAGAAATCGCAGAAACTACGTCCAAGACAAGCAGATTTTGCTGCCGGGTGCCTGGGAGCCTTCTGTGCTGAGTTTGGTTTTGTTTTCCGATGCCGAGTACCAACCGGCAATCAACGTGGTTTTGTATTTCTGCGTGTCAGCAACATAGCAGCAACATCGTGATGGCAGTGTTGTGCGTTGTGAACAGAAGACTGGAATTATCGCCGATGTGACCGTGTGTTCGCGGATCAGTGGAGTAACAGCAAGATGAGAGGACGTAAACTGTCGGACATTGATGCCACTGGTCGGGTCTGTGATCGGAGGGGGCGGGGTGTCGCAGACCCCTTGAGGGATTAGGTGCAATCGGTCGACGTGCGGATAGTCATGTTGGAACGCTGGTCTGAACCGTAAGCTCCTATCGTACAGTGGCCAATGTGGCTGTCGGTTGTCTGCTCTCCGAGAGCGATTGCGCTCTGGGGAAAGAACTGAACAGTACGAAAATATGACGGAAAGTACGTATATTTACAGTCTTGAATTTTAGCATTAAAAAAATAGATAAGCAAAAATCGAAAAGAAAGCTATCCTTCATTTTGCTGTTTAAATATACTACGATTCCTGAAGAAACTGCCCTCAAAATGGCGCGCTGGCATGAGCGCTAGAAGTTTTCGAGCTCGCCACGGCGTAGCTCCGTACACTTAACACCTGCCGCAAGTCGCGGTTTTGATGCATTCAAGTTGATCGAAAAGCGATTTCTCTGCCCGTGAAGCATCACTTCCAGCTGAGCCAATATCTCCCTCTACGGAGATTAATTCAAGACGACAATTGCAGCCGTGCGCGAACAGCACAAATAGAAAAACAAACACTACAATAGAAATACTGGCTACGACGTGCCGTGCGGGGAAACTTGGCTTGGAACCGCATTGGAGCGGCTTGATTTATTGGCTTTCAAATAATTACGGCATGACCGAGCGTTTACTTTTTACTAAGAGATTCATCCCCTGAGCCATTCAAAATACTCTCAGAGGTATGATATTGCTGGAAAAAAAATCAACATGCTAGGAATATTTTTTATTGCTCAAGCAGTCACTGAAAAGTTCCGTACGTTCAAAACGACCAGTATAAAAGACGGAAACGTAGAGCACGGGAGTAGTGGTCGGTTTAGTGTGCTGTTGTATTGATGTTCGTATGTGCCATCTATGTGTATGCGCTCAATGTTGGCTCAGCTGATGTCTCTAGAATGCGTAATGTGTCTACATGTGTGTATAATAAAGGTTCCTGAAGATTCCAAAGCGCAAGGTGGCGTGAGGGAATAAAAATATTTTTGTAGAACATGAATTGGGCGCAGGGTTGGGCAAAATACTAAAAAATATATTTGGAAATACCAATACTAGGATACATTAAAATAGTGGGTAAAACACTGATACGATACTGAAATATATCTGTAAAAATGTATCGCGATACGTATCGGCAATACATTACAAATAGAGGCGAAAGGTCTTTGGAAATACAAATACAGGAATACATTTTAGGAAGGACAGAAATACAAATACAGAAATAGTGATACTGCAATACATTTTTCAAATATGTTTGAGACGCCAAGTGGGATGAAGCTTGAAGTTTGATGTGGAAGTTTTTGATCAAGAAATTACTTTCCAGTAGGCTTGGGACTTTGCCTTGAAGGTGGTGGTTTCGGACGACGGGGAGTCTTCAATGGACTCAAGAAAACATTCCATCAACGACTGACAGCGGTCCCTTCTCTGACATCCTGTCTGTCTGACGAGGGATAGGAAAAGACTTCGACCTCTGAATAAATTCTGTCACCCTAAATCCCATGAAAACGTCACCACGCCCCTGTCCAATAAGGACGCTCCTATCAACATTGATCACATGACGTCACGATGGAATGAACTGGTATTCTTTATTTGTAGGTGTGGCCTTGAACATGAAACTTCACCACGCTGCTATATGAAAGGACAATACGTACTTTCGTTGTCGGTTACCTCATTGAAGGTCGTGCAGGCAGTACCATTTGAAATTTTGAGGATAGTGGACCACCTGAAGCATCCTCGAACACATGTCTTATCTTCTGTTACGGTTGAAAAAACGATACGGTGGTTCCTGTTGTGAAGGCCCTTCCTGCCGACCCTCCGCCACCGACGCATGGATTGCAATCCTCAAGTTTCACCTAGCATCATCCAAACAGAGACCTCGTGGATTGCGACCTGATATTGCCGGAACAGGTGCGAGCTCTCCGAGAAACAGCGCGTTCGAGACGAGTCGCCGGTGTACGAAGTCTGGGTCGGCACAGCGAGGCCACGTCTGGCCTCCTTCCTGGGTTTCGGATCACCAGAGCAGCGGGTCACGTTCACGTCGGCTGATGACGTACCCTTGAGCCGTGTAATATTACGGGCGCAGCCGTAGACGCAATCGAATATGTGTTAAGCTTCACTGCGTCAGTTATCCTACTATTTCAAGTCAACCACCGCCAGGCTCGTGCTGCGACGGACTGTGACTCAGCTTTGCCGGCTGGGTGTACTGTATACGCTAAGGCAAGAGAGACGTTTATAAGCGGACATTGGATGCCAACAAAGAAGATGCCAACAAGATGCTCTGACTCCACTGCTGGCACGCCACCTGGTTAGAGTCCCTGACTACGCAACACTTCTCAGAAGAGAGAAGAGGACGCATAGAAAAATAGTTAGGAGAATCGGAAGCAACTTTGGTCAGCATAGTAACAATGACCCAGCATCTCCTTGACCCTTTTGCCACGAAAAGTAAAAAACAAAAAGCGTTTGAACCTGTTTTTGTTTTTGTTTTTGGGGGGGAGTATTTCTCAAGAAATTTAACGAAATACATTACATCCTGATTGTATCGCGATACAAAGAAACATACAAAATGTATTTCGATGCAGGAATACAGATACTGGGGAAAAATGTATCGCGATACAGAAATACAGATACGAAATGTATTTCTAAAATACTATCGTAATACGTTTGTATCGCGATACTGCCCAACCCTGATTGGGCGGTACCTAGCGCCACCTAGCCTAGCTTCTTTCAATTACTCTGATTGACCCTGCCATCTGGTGGCAGGCGATTTAACCTTCTTTCACGCTACGCGATAATCGGCGGCTTCGAGTTTGTTCTTTTGAAAGCGGCTTTTGGTTTCTCGGATTGGTTTGCCATTCCTTCGTGATGTGCAGTTGACGAATAGCAAAGGTAAGACGCGAAGTGCGCGAAGAAACTGGATATCGGTTGTCTTTGTTTAACATCGCAGTGCTGACGACGAGAAGACTGAGTAACTGCTTTTGAAACGTGAGTTTCTTTACCTGTGGTGGGGAATCTGGCTTCGGAAATAAACAGAATTCGCGGAAAGCTCGTGTTACGCTTTTATTTGCTGCTCCTCTCGTCCCGCATAAGAGACGTAGCGTCCTCGTTAAGCCTTATTGAGCTTGATTTGTTCGATTCGGGGCCGCCATAATGAGATGCAGGCGACGGAGGAACTTTGCTCCCCTGCTTCTTGGACGAAAGTTTCTCCCTTTCTAAAAGAACATAGGTAACAAGACCGTTCCTCCCCTTAGGGTGGACTATCGATACCTTTTTTTCGAAGAGTGTGCTCTCCAATGGCCAAACGATTCCAGTGGCAAAAGGAGTGACTGCTGCTTTTGTTGCCACTGGGACTGCATGACCTTTGAAACGGTATACCAGTAGCCCCTTCTCATCGGCATAACTGAATATTGGAGCACAGAGATTGGTACTCTGAGAAAATCGCGCGACAATTTATACATGTATACTGTCCACGACAGCTTAGAAAACGCCGGACGTAGCGGATTACCTTCGCAATTCTTGCTTTATGATTCGTCCTTCGGCGTTCTGATTGGTTAATGTCGCACATTGGCTGCGGATAGTAAAAAATATCAGTCGGGACTCTCACAGCGCCTTGCGTTTCTTAAGTTGCCTGTGACTATAAAGAATCCTCAAAGTGTACGATGTTCCGAACTTTGGTTATACCAGCGCAAAGGTTGTTTTTTAATCAACACCTTTCAGGCACTGTCATTCGCCTCGCACACCAGACTATACATTCACTGACTCATCACACAGGGGTAATAATCACCCGACTTACAGACACGCACAGGATACCAAGAAACGGCCGACACTTGATTCTCGCTGAAATACCAACGATAGTTGGTGACCGGTTAAGAGTTCGGGGGAGGCTCCTGCCACCTCCTTTCACTTTAGCAGAGCTTACGCTAAAGAGCAGGTGGCCTCCTCTCCAGTGTTTGCTCTGCAAAAGTGAAAAGAAGTGGGAGGAGCCTCCCCCGAACTCTTAACCTGTGATCGACTGTAGACTACTTGTTGTCAATTTACACAAAATAAGCGCGACAGTTTAGAATAAGACTAAGGCTTACATGTCCTCGTAGCATCTTTAATTAGAAAAATACGATCGACGTGAACATCGAAAACACAAACGCGGTGCAAATATCGAAACCAGTTGGTGACAAGTGTATGGAACAGACCTCAGCGATATCGCGAGTTCTAATGATTAAGATTTGCAATTATTAGGAAGGATGTAGAGACTCAGTTGAACTTTCGGCAATAAAATCCTGGCTACACAGTCTAGCCTAAATTATTGTCTTTGCTTGTCCTTCTCACGCTTCTGGTCTAGGCCTGGAGCACCACAAGGGCTATTGCTAGGGGTTAGAACGCGTGTTTGCTGCTGTACACGTTCCTCAGAAGTAATTTTGTATCGTTACTCATTCAGAAAGCAACAAAAGCTACGTCACTCGTTCCTGTCTGTAAAAAAGCACCCAAGTTGTGATTTGGCTCAACCCAAAAACGGCTGAGCAACGACTTTAGGAGTTATCATTTATAACTATAGTCACTGACAGGACAAGAGCGGCAAAAAGGAACTTCATTTGCCGCGCCTCCAGCGCGAGATTCGTATATACTTCCCTTCAAAAAGATTTCGGCATCTCGTCAGCTTCGAGCGTGCACCCGTAATCAAAGCACGACGGAAAGCAACGGGCTCCTGTTGGAAACTGCGCATCCCAAAAGAGATATCCTGCGTTTCTTGCCCCGTCGGGGAATATGCGGAGCGCAAGTCCGTCTGCTCCTGCACAGGGGTTGCGATGATGCCAGAACGCCGAGCTGTTATTTCCTGCTTAAAAAAAAAAAAGGACTGCATACCTCAAGGCATCCAGTATTGGGGTCTACCCACTATCCTGCCGACCAAAGCCAATCAGAACTCGACGTTGTTCTGACGTCACCGCCACCCCTGCGCAAAAAGCGATCGACTTGCTCTCTGCAAAGACCGTTTTCTTTGTGGCGGCTGCCATGTTGAGTTCTGACTTAGCTGTGTTGGTAAAAAGAACAGCAAATCACGTTTTTCGCCGACTGGAACGCGTTAGAATAGACTTATTCCAAAACTCAAAGTGCCTCATTGTGGCGTTATGCCACGTTATGCATTGTGGGAATCAGTGGGGAAGAAACATCCATACGCGCTCCGCTCCTGGCCCGCAGGTTTCTTGAATGCAACACGCGCGGTGACGGATTTATGGATGTAGTCTATTCAAGGGATTTGTGCCAGTAGCTCTACTTCTTACATGGCTATACTTTTTTATTGCAGTTATGTGCAAACTGTTTACTTTAGTTTTTGTGGCCCAACCCAACTACGTCATATTTCAAGATGACAACCGTAACACGAAAACGGTCATTTGGCGCCGGGATGTTGGGGTTGAGCCCTCTTAGGTTCCCATCAGTGATGTCACAACCAGGATTTGTCCACCGTGACGTCATAAGCTGCGATATTAGCTACTTATCATCAGTTGTGAATGGAAAGTTCGATGATGTCAGGAAAAATCAGGGCGCAATTTTGACGCCGCCCAAGTTTTAAACCAACAAGGTCAAAGCTGACAGTCGGACATTGCCCATATTTCTGTAGATAAAACCAGAATTCTCTGATTGCATTCGTCCGCTTGTCAGAAGGCGGCGGTTATATTTACCCTCCTCACCCTACCCTTCCCATGATCTCCTTCTCCCTTCTTCCTTCACGATTGGATAATTTTATCAAGTGATCGTGAACTATTCATTCCTTCGATAAATGTGCTTTCTCACTCACTAAAAATTTATCCCACTAAAGACGTCAAAGGGGAGTTTGGCCAATCGTAAAAAATAGAACCCTGTGACGCTTTTGGTTGCGCACGTCGCGAAAAGAGCGTTATGTGTAGTGTATAGCTTTCCAAGTCCGCCGTCTTCAGAGTCAGGGAATTGACATGCGTGGACGCGGCCTGCCCTCACCAGAAGCTGTACGCTGCGAAGCCGAGCCAGGTGGACGTCTGGAAGAGCATGAAGGGAACGACGACCACGGTGACGGCCCAGTGGAGCTGAGAGGCCACTGTGAACATCGCGTACGCCCAGGCCATGTACAGCGCTGGAACCATGGACACAGTCAGCAGGACGGCGAACAGGAGCCCGCACTGGTACCTCCGCGCAGAGCGGGCCGTCAGCCAATCCAAGACAGACTGCGCATGCCCAGCACTGCCTTGCCTTTCAAGCTTCCTTGTACCCCTATTTCTGTACCAACCATTCTTCGCACGGCAGATGAAATATGCTTTTTGCAGAAGTTGCAGCGGCTGCTATGCTCGCGGTTCATGTACGACTCCAGGCAGCTGATGTGGGCCCAGCGCAAGGTACCTTAAAGAAAGAGCAACCGACTATGGAGGGCAGACGCCATTTCAAGAAGTATACCAAGTACGGTTAGTTGGAACTTGTTTGAATGCAAACTAAATAAGTCGCTCGGTATGCAGTCACTAACACGACGCACGTAGGAATCTAGGTCTCGGCTGACATTATGAGGCTTCGGGAAGGTCACTTTTTGAAGAGATACATGTCTTCGTACTTCTATCTTCCCTGTCTCGGAGTCGCTGTTAACGATGTACCGTTACCAACATACCCGTTCGTTTCTGGAGACCAAATCGCGGTCTCCAAAATAAGATATTATTCCTTTTAATTTCGTGGCATGACCCAATCATTGCCTTAGCCAAACAAGCGCAGTGAATGCGACGCAGTCTTGCGCTTTAACCATGTCTGTCGGTGTTCTTTTGTCTTCCAGTCTTTTACTCTGATCTGACTTACGGTTAAGCAAAGGATAGTCCGCGAAAGAAGAATTTCAACTCGTATTCCCACTCGTGGCAAGACTTTTCCGGGTTTGACCACTCCAGTTTGACTCGCCTTACAGGGGCCGCCATCCTGTAGCCATCGATTTCAGCTCCACTACGCTGCTCTGAATGGAAGCTAAGGACTTTTGGCACCCTGAGAACAGTACGGTGACCCTGCGCCACAAAACCCTCTTCAATAGGTGTAATTTCTGTAAATAAAAAATTGTTCAGCCTTTCCACTCTCGTGAAGAAGGAAGACCAGCGGAGCTGTACTCGATACATTGTGTGCTTCTTCTTTGTCGTCGTCTGTTTTTCGCGCTGTTTCCTACGATGAATTCCCACCAACGCGCCCAACTATCCATTCTCCTATTATAGCTGGAAAGGTTGCCGCCATCTAACAGCGACGGCGGAAAACATACTGGTTGTGTGCTTGCCGCCGCCGCTTATAGATGGCGGTAGCTGTCCAGGCAGGTTTGTGTCGACATACACGGACGCGATCCTGGGGAACCTAGTCCTTAACAGCACCGCTGTAAAAAGAAATAACCCCTTGTTCACCCGGTTAAAGACTGATCGGTACCTCGTATATATCACGGTTTCACTTCAGTATCTACCATTTCCTCCCTTCCAGCACTTATAACCCAGGCGAAAATTACAGTCACTAGGTTGTGAACACATGCCCGGAGTGGGATATTACAAAAATAAAGTTACTGCGCACGTCCAGACCGCGTTCCACACCCCAGTAAAGAAAGGTGGCAGCGCGCAGATGGCGAATATTGGAATAGTCTATAAGTGCCCTTTGTTCGAACCGGTGATTAACGGGAGCGGCCTTCCTACTCACTGCGCTTCCTGCACCTGCACGGCGCCACCATCTGTTCGGGGTGGCTGTCCAGGCCGCAGTACCTGCACACCAGGTGGTGGGTGAGCGAGGCCCGGCTCGATTGCCGCACGGCGACGGCCACGCGGGCACGGTTCTCGATCGCTGTCCTGACCGAGCCGCCGGCAGAGGGACCACCGGATGAAGGTTCGGCTACTCTCCTCACCCTGGTCCCCTCCGCGTCTGTCCCGGTCAGCGGAACTGGACGAGAAATGCAATAGGTCCTCGAGTAAGAAGACTTCTGAGAGTCGCGCAGTGCTAAAGTAAAATCTAAAGAGTAACGCCAATTTGTTTTTGCTTTTAAAGCATGAGAGAATTATTTTGCGATAATTAAAAAGCAAAAAACGAGACTGCGGGTAACGACACCCACACTAAAAAGTCTCAAAGTTTGAGACTTTTGAGTGTGTGTGTCGTTACCTGCCATCTCGGGATTTTTCGAACCATGTTTAATGTACACCAGCTCGTTTGCGCCCTTACATTTATTTTATTTTGCAAGCCTCTGGTAATCGGGAGATGTGAAGAAATCAGCGATTGATTTAAACTGGATTACAGCAACCATTTACTTTACCGACTGCGAGTTGAGGAGGAGGAGGACAACATTTATTTGTCCATAGATGGGGTCAGGGAAGAGGGAGTGTTGAGAGAGCCTCCCCCTCTCCCCCCTCAGTCGGCGGCCAGGAGTTCTTGTTCCTTGGCGGCGGCCTCGGCCATCTGGACCAGACGGACCTGTTCTCCCGGGTCCAAGCTGAGCAGCACGGTCTCCCACTGCTCGGAGGTTCTAATGTTTAACATTAAATTTTGAGCTCTATTTCTGTCGTTTCTATGTTTTTTAAAGGGACAGGCCCAGACCATATGTTGCAGGTCGGCCCTGTCGCCGCAATGCTTACACGCGCTGGAGTAAAGCCCCGGATAGCAGCGGCTGTACGCCACTTGGTTTGGAAATGTGTTAGTTTGAAGAAGGCGCCACGCCAATGCGTGCCATTTGGACAGAGTCCTGTCTGCTGCGGGGTATTTAGCCCTTCCCAGCCTGTAGTGGTTAATCACGTCCCGGTAGGCAACCAGCCTGTCTCTGTCCGACCGGCGGAACGAGTGTGCGTCAAAGATGTTGGTGACGTCGGCCCGGTCGGTTAAGCCTCGAGCCGCGTCGTGCGCATTCTCGTTCCCCGGGAGGCCAGAGTGAGCTGGCGCCCACACGATGAGAACTCCCCGAACTCGATCTCCGTGAAGACCGGTCCGTAGAATTTTGAGTGCCTCGGACGATATGCGTCCCCTCGTGTAATTTAAAATTGCCGGCTTGGAGTCGCTTACTATGAATTTGATCCGGGAGGACGAGGTCATTGCCAGTGCAATGGCTGCTTCCTCCCCGACCTCCGATGAAGTCGTGAAGACCGTGCCAGAATTGATTAACTTGCCCTGTCGATCAACTACCGATATGGCCATTGCGTCGCGACTACTGTAATCTGCGGCGTCCACGTAAACCACGTCCTCGAGGTGTGCGAACCTTTTATCTAGTGCTTGTGCTCTGGCCTGCCTGCGTTCCGTATTGTGTTCGGGGTGCATGTTTCTTGGTAATGGTGGGATGTGTATATGCCCCCTGATGTCGGGTGGAGTGGAATGTCGTGTTTCTCTCCGAGTCTTCCTTCGTAGTTGATATTTAGCGTCTGGAGGATGTGTCTGCCAGTCGGGCTCTTGGTAAGCCTTTCCATCTGCGCTATCCTCTGTGCTTCTACTAGCTCGTCTAGCGTGTTGTGCAATCCTAGTGCTTCAAAGCGCTCGTTGGAGGTCGTGATTGGTATGCCGATTGCCTGCTTGTAAGCCCTTTTTATTAAAGCATTGATTTTCTTGCGCTCATCTGCCTTGAGGTCAAGGAAGGGAGCGACGTAGGTTACTCGACTCAAGACGAATGCCTGGACCAGCCTGATTAAGTTGCCCTCCTTCATTCCGTAATGCCGATTGGCTATCCGCGAAATGAGGCGGGTGGTTTGATACACACTTTTTTCGAGTGTCCTGATTGTCTCGATGTTGTGGCCGTTCTCCTAAATTTTCAGGCCTAAGACACTAATGCAGTGTACAACCGGGATGGGCAGCCCGCCGCAAGCGTATAGCTGGATTTGTGGTTTTTCGGCGGTTGCTTCCTTTTTCTGTCCTCTCCGGGTTGGCCGATAAAGAAGCAGCTCCGATTTTTGTGGGGAGCAGCTTAAGCCTTTCGGTTCCACGTACCATTCCACCGCGTTTATTGCCTGCTGCAGTGTATCCTGCACGTGCCCGTCGCTGCCGCCAGCCACCCAGAGTGTGACGTCGTCAGCATACAGGCTGTGATTTAGTCCGTGTATTTTCTCTAAGAGGCTGGGTAGGCCGATCATAGCGACGTTGAAGAGGAAAGGCGAGAGGACAGAGCCTTGCGGCGTGCCTCTGCTCCCCAACTCCAGCTCTCCGGACTCAACCCCCCCTACTGTCGGGGTGACCGTCCTGTCGGATAAAAAATCCCTGATGTAGTCGTAGGTCTTTTGACCTACCTCTAATTTTTCTAAGTTCTCGAGAATTGCTGCGTGTTTTACATTATCAAATGCCTTTGTGAGGTCGAGCCCCACAATGGCCCTGGTGTCTAGCGGGGAGCATTCCTCTCCATCTATACTTTGATTTTGGAGCCTCAGCATCACGTCTTGAGTCGAGAGCTTGGGCCGAAAACCTATCATGGTATGGGGAAAGAGTCCCTTCTCATCCATATACTTGTTTAGTCTGTTTAACACTATGTGCTCCATCAGCTTCCCCACGCATGAGGTGAGCGAGATGGGCCGCAGGGTATCCAGCTGTAGCTTTTTGCCCGGTTTCGGTATCATGATAGCCTTAGCGGTCTTCCATTGTGTGGGGATTTTACCGTCCTTCCAGCACTTGTTCATGTACTTGGTGAGAGCCTCGATGGAGTCGTCATCTAGATTCCTCAGCATCTTGTTTGTTACACCGTCCGGTCCCGGAACGGAGTTGGTGCGGAGACCTAGTATGGCTCCCCGCGCCTCCGCCGTCGTGAACGGATGGTCGAGAGTGTCATTCGAGGCTCCCGCGTATATTCTAAGTTGTTCTTTTGGATTGTTCCCGATGTATCTATTGCGGACTTCCTTGATTAGGTCGTCGTTCGTGCCCTGGTAGGTGTGGAGAATTTTACTTAGGTTGTGTTTCTGCGTGGTCTTGCTTTTATCTGGGTCGATTAAGTACCTAAGAATATTCCAGGTTCTTGCAAGGCCCATCTGTAGTTCCATACCGTCGCACGTGCTGTGCCAGTTTTGACGCGACAGCTGGTTCGCGTAGTCCTCTATTGTTTTATTAAGGATCGCTAGTCGTCGGCGAAGTGCGCGGTTTAGTTTTTGTTTGCCTAACCTTTTCTGCAAGCCTTGCTTCGCTTCCCACATATGTAGAAGCTTAGCGTCGGCCTGTGTTAGTTCGGCTTCCTCCGGAATGGTCTTAGTTGCTTTCTGCACCGATGTGTGAAGCTGTTCGACCCACGATTCGATGTCCTCAATCTCGAGCGTCTCTGTTTTGCCCTCGCATGAATCACGTTCGGCTGCTCTTAGCTCCCTGAACTCGTCCCACTCGATGATCTTAAGCTGCGTGCCCTTTTTAGGTTTGTGGGGGCCCGCTTCTAGTTTTGTGGCCACTATATAGTGGTCACTTCCTAGATTTTCCTGCGTGTTTAGCCACTCGGCTTCATTTTTAGAGTTCTTTGTGAATGTTAGGTCCGGTGTGGTGTCCGCACATACGCTGTTTCCCAACCTAGAGGGGTACGCGTGGTCGGTGATCAGAGACAGCCCCTCCTGCTGGGCATCCAGCCAGAGATTTCGCCCTTTGATCATTTCCCGCTTGTATCCCCAGGCTGGGTGGTGTGCGTTGAAATCACCTACTATCACTAGTGTTTGGCGCTTTGCAATGTCTAATGTCTTGCGAAAAAGGTTCGCGAATCTGTGTTGCTTGCGTGGGTTGCTGTACACGTTTAATACAAATAGGCTTCCCTTGCCCCTTTTTTGGCTCGAGATGATCTCCACGAGGACGTGGTCCACGGTCGTTACGCCGGTATCGCGCCGTATAACTGGTAGATTACGTCTAACGAGGGTCGCTAATGTTAAACTTTTATCGTCCGAGGCCGGTTCATCCTCACTGTAGTATGGTTTGTACCCCGAAAGTTTAGCCAAGGTTCCAGTTTCTTGCAGGCATATGACGTCTGGCGCCTCCCCTGCTATTTTATTGTCTATGAATTGCTGTAGGTTCCCCCTTTTGCGGCGGTACCCGCGGCAATTCCACTGCCAAATTATGTATTTCTGATTATTCGGTGCCATAAACCTTAACCTGTGTATTTTCTAGAATTCTTCTAGCGCTTTCCAATGATACCGGTCTGGCGTAAGGCTTGGTGGATTTCATCGGACCCGTTCCTCCTCCCCCTCCGGTGAAGCGCGGTGAGATGGCCTCAATCGCCGTTACCCTAGCGTTGAGTGCTGCGATTTGCGTGCCTACGCTCTCGGCAAATTTCGCCAGCATGGCTTCGAATTTTGAGGTGAGCATTTCGCTCAACTTCTCCCCGAAATGTTGCAGTGTCTCTGCGTCCCTTTTCTCTGCTCTCTTTGGGAGTCTTGGGGCGTTTGTTAGTGTTGTGTCTGTCGCCTTACGCTTCGGGGGGGGGGGAGACTCGGGCTCCGAGTTTTCCATCTCGTCACTAGACGAGTCCTCAGCTAGCGGGACCTGTGTGGGTTGTATTGTGTTTGCCTTGCCCTGGTCTGGCGGTGGGGCCTGCGACCTCGAGGGACCCTGCGTTTCGGGGACTACTTTGTCGGCGTTTTCGCTTCCTCTTAGTTTCGCCACTTCAGCCTTTAGCTTTGCATTCTCGGCGACTACCATCTCTAGCATTTGCTAGAGATGGTAGTTGAAAAGAGATTGATTCCAGCAATATATCAGGGAGCATTTTAAGGGATTTGTTTGCTTCAAACCAAATTGCCTATATTGAGTGCTAATTGTTTTGAACCCGTTCTTTTTTCTCCTTTTGTGTTTGTTTAAATCTAAGTTTGAATGTATTGTATGCATTCACGGTTGTGCAGGTTGTTTCATTGTACTCTTGCTTTAGTATAGTGTTGTTTCTTTCGTGTGGTAGTTCACTCATATCTTGGAGTTGTCATATTGTTATCATTGTATAAGTTCCTAGCGTTTTGTTATCATTGTATACATTTCTTTGCTGCCTGCATCGCCACGGCTGGTTTGGGTGGCTAGGGGCCAGTCAAGCTGTTTTCACCGCTTTATTCCCTTGTCACCTTCCAACAATTGTTTTTTTTTTTTTATAAAATTATTATTATTAACTCAAAAGTAATGCAAATCCACGGTTCCTTGGATAAGCTCGTATACTGTACTATCCATTGGCAGTACATAACGCAGTACAGGTAAGCACAATTGAAAGCATAGCGTACCAGCTGGTACCCCACACGTGCAAGCACGAGCAGCATGCACTGCGTCGGTAAGGTGCCCAGCTGCTTTGTCATTCATACAGCGAGATTTAAATGAATTTCCTTTCCTTAAAATAACTTTTAAATTAGTTTCGCATGCTCCGACACTGTAATTTACCATGAATCTGCTGCTATGGGGCGTATTTTGTTTTGTGAGATTAACATGGATCATACTTGCCTCAAATAAAAGTTACAAATAAAAAAAAAACATATTTTTCTACTAACTAACGTCGAGTTAAGACGTTCTGATTCTTGTACGTAAAAAAGAAAAGCAGTGCCATTGGGAAATTGAACAAATAAAACCACGAGAGTCAATATTTCGTTCTAACTTTTTTTTTCCTTAAAGGGGCTGTGCAACGATATTGAATAGGACCTTTTCTCACTTTACACCAGCTTACTGGCACTCGTGGGACACAAGAATGCTCGAACGCAATGCCACTGACCAAGAAGCGTCTTCGTCATGGTAGAATTCCAAGAATAAGTGAGAACAATGCGACCCCCAGGAGTGCGTCATCAAGCTATGCGCTCCACGCTGTGACGAGATTTAAATACCGCTCATACAGTGGACACAAAGACTGCGTAGGCATTTGATTTCGGCTCGTGACAATCAATGCCTCGGCATGAATTCAGGTAGTGTCTTGAGCCCAATCGCTGGGATGACGGAAATAACCGATCCTTAACAATGCGTGGAAAGCAAATTGGGTTATGTTTATGTTCATACAGCCTAGAACTTAGTCTACCTCAACGAGTGACTTGTCTCCCAGCTGTAGAGGAGCAATATATTCAGTGCAGTACAATCGCTAGGCTCATCCAGATCGAAACAGGCAGGAGTGTGGATCGAACCCAGGATCCCTGGGCAACAATGCGCGGAACACAGCGCGCGCCCTGTGCTCTGCTAACTCCAACGCGTGACTATGTTAAAAACATTGGCGGTATCGAATCGGCTCCAGGTCACAAGGCCACTTTTTCTGGCTGCGAGTTGAGGGGATAAACGGTGTTCGTTTTTCTCGAATTTTTTCTGCGACTGCGTTGTGGGTTTTGCCAACTTTACCCCTGATCCTCACTGAGGTGAATACCCTTTCCGTATTCCGCTCTTTGAGCGGCTACGGCCGGGTCCGTCCGTTGACTGCCGTTTTGGGCACCGGTAAACGAGAGACAACACCAACACAGTGAGTCCGTTTTCATGTGTTTATTGACTAAAATGCCAACACGCTTCGCTCTTAGACAGGAAAAGTCTGGGCGCTGGCTCGACTACCAGTATCACCCGGTCGATTTCCCGCGCTGCCGCAACAGACAGATTCACGGGAAGTCGGATACCCACAAAGAAAAACCGAGCTCCGTAGAGCCAAGACCTCCGCCGACGAGAGCCCCGGGCCCTCCCTCGGGGTCGGCTTATGTTGCCTCGGGGATATGGACGCGCCCGGGGAGGCCGGTAGCTAGTCGCGTCCACTATTCCTCTCAAGGGTGCGCCGGCGGCACATTCACCCTACACGGATGAGGGGGAGCCGTCACCTTCGGGGATTGCAGCCACGGTTCCTCGTATCCGAGTAGCCGCCGCCATTGGTGACGACGACTCCCACGGCCTGCTTGAAGCTAGGCCTAGATAGGGATATAGGGAACCCCATGGTTCCCACAGGGTAGAGAAAAAAAAGCAACAGATGCTTCATAGGTCATAAATGTCAAGGAATAATCATAAGCTGTATATATTGAAAGTAGAAAAATTGTTACTTTATAGGCCTATAAAAACGCCTTTTCACTTTTACTAAGCCAGGGAAGAAATTTTGTTTTGTATTTGTGAATTTTTTAATTGGGGTAAGCTTTTACTACATTATTCTCACAAAAGAAATGCGCACCACTTATCCATACGTTCGTGGTAACTTAGTGTATGAGCATGAAAAACTGAGATTTGTTTAAAGTGGGTTAGATGCATCTGCTTCCGTCTGTATATGATATTCGTCTTTAGTGAGCGGTATTTACAAGCATTCTTAGATAAAAGGCTCACATCGTGCTTTTAAAGCGAGATGGTTAAGGATTTCGTGTCGCAGAAAAGCCGGCCTCTATGGCGTGGGAGAAAAGCCGGCGTTGGTGGCGTGACGCGAATCCGGATTGGTCGATAGAGTCATGAAGACACAGTCACATGAAATCTCGCGGGGGAATTTAAAAAAACCCACAACACTCACGGGAAACGTGACATCACGCGTGGAATGAAAGTGATTAAAAAATTGACATGTAATGCGAATTAAAGGTCGCCGCAGGTCTTAAATGATTTTAATTTAAGAAGTAACTTAATTGCTTTAAAAAAATTTGAAGAATTTCAGGCGGGATTCGGACCCTCAACCCTTCGGTGGCGAGCCAGACACGCTACTGACTACGCCACGCAAGGCCAACATCGCGTAAAAGACAAGGCCGTAGTGCTGAAATTTTTGCGTCACCAGCAAAGGCCAACGCTTGACACAAGTATGGAAACAAGGGCTAGGCCAGCGCTCGGCTTCGAGTCAAGTTTGAGCCGAACGTTGACGCAATCGTCGTGTCCAATCTGTGACAAGCGTTGGCCTTTGCTGATGACATCTCTATCGGCACTACGGCTTTGTTCTCTAGGAGGTGTTGGCAAGGCGCGGTTGCACGGCGAATGAGAAGGCGATGCGAACGGGGCCCGATAACGCTACCGCGGACCACTCTATATTAAAGGCTAAGCTTAAGCGTCCTCCAAGATTTTTCATCTAATGACAAACATGCTTCTTTGCAGCGCCAACTAGCATGACGGTGCCAGTTTTAGGAAGAAATTACCGACAGAAAAAAAATGAAAGACGCCATGCACAAGCTTTCCCAGCGGCGGCAGCGAATCGTCCACACCACGCCCTTCAAACACTCACAGAATCCATCGACGAAAAACACTGGAACATCGTCATTCACGGAATTCATCTGCCACGTGTTGAATCCACGAAGCGCAATCAACATCCTGCTGCGCAGCCATTGGACGGCATTGGACGGGACATCACAGCGCCACCACCAGGACCAGCAAAAAGAAGGCTGCAGGCTGTGACCACCACTTTGGCAGCGGCGGCAGCGAATCGCCCACACCATAACTTACGCCCTTCAAACATTCACAGGTTGGAATCAATATCTTTCTTAACGCGTTTCACCGTTGAGAAATCCGCTGACGCCGCTGCCTTTAGCATCATTAGCGTCTTTTTGTCTTTGTGCAGTGAAGCGTTGAACGCGAGGTGCGTCGATCCACGAGGCCCGTGCAACGTTCAGCCCCTGGGAAGATCATGGCGGCACAGCGCGGTTAGATTTCAGACGCCATGAATTTCCCAGAAGTGGCTTGCGGCACGTGCCTCGAGCATTTCTTCAAAAATGAATGGCGCCACTTTTCCCAGGATAGAGGGACTTTAGTTGAAATGAGTGCCGACCATGCTAAACCCTGCGACGATCTAAAAACACAAATTAAACAAGACATACGCGAATTTTGTAGCTTTTTTCTAAAGTGAAAGGGACTACGGAATTAACTGAGAGAGATCAAGGCTAGTCTTGAAAATTTTAACAAAGATTTTGAAGATCTGAGGAAAGAGGTAAACAGCGTTAAAAAAGAAAAAGCCTGCTTGAAGACTCAGAACGCCGCGCTGCGACGGAAAAAAAAAACTCTGAGCAAAACGACCAGAGGCTCACGCTCTCTGAACAATATTTCAGAAATCAAAATATTGAGATAAAAAACGTTCCTGAGGTTTGAGGCGAAAACTTGGCCGCTGTTTTGCAGAAGATCGGCTAGCTCATCAAAGAACCGATTGCGGAAAGTGATGCTGACATTTGCCACCGCGTGCCAGTAGGCAAGCAATCGGCATGTCCTAACTTCATCGCTCAGCTCATTCTTCGCTCAAAAAGAAACGCGGTCAAAAAAATCACGGCGGAAACGCATGACAACTGCTGACCTCAGCCATGCGTCACGTACCGCGATCTACGTGAACGAGCATTTCTGTCCCGAACTAAAAAAGCTTCTTGGAATGACAGTTGCGGAAAAACACGAGCTGAAATGGAAATTTGCTTGGGCCCTCGAGGGGTGGCAAAATGCGCAAACGAAAAACTCTAGTGATTCTTTCTATCACCATCACCGATGACCTTGCTAAAGTAGTGTGACATGTTTGATTTTACCCAATTTACAGTAGCCGATTTTTTTATGATTGCTTTCTCAGATAACCACAAATTTTATATCTTCTTTAGACAGTAAATTATTTTTTTTTTCATTCGAATTTATGTTCCGCGCGGATAAAGAAAGATGAACTTTTTATACTTTTACGGAGTTCAGTTTTCAGTTTGACATCGCCATGCTAACTGAAACTTGGTATCAAAATGAACTAGAGGTACTTCGAATGAATCACTAAGGGCCGGTTGCACCAACGCCGCTTAGCGTAAAGCGGAGCTTAGCCGGGAACCTGAGCTAAGTTTCGGTTTCGTTCGGTTGCACCAAAATCGCTTATCGCTAAACCTAGCACTAAACTACGCTTATCGTAAGCGCTCAACATTGGGCGCTTTGCTTTTGGTTGTTTCTTAATCCTGGATTTAAAACATGGCGGCTGGTTTGTGGCGGTCGACGCGGTGGACAAAATTGGTTGTACAAAGTGTTTTAGGCTACGACAGCGTGAGAGTCTCGACAGAATGGCCTTCGATTGTGACAAGGATGCAAAATATTGTCGCGTGAAGTGTTGATCGACCCTTGTTTTCAAGCTGGATCTCCACTCTCAGTGCGTGTTAGCCCTAATTGAGATACGTACGGAGCTGTACGGCTCACGTCTGTCTTCACGTTGGTTATTCTGTCAACGAGCTTATTCGTATGTATACCTTACTGATTTTCGCGTAACTGTAACGTATTGTTATTTACCAGCTTGTTTATTTCTACTTGCAACGCATATCCTTCAATCCGATGAGCGCGTTGAATAGCGGCAGTACATGATCTCGGCGATCAGCTGATTGTCGACCCTTCTGCCGTTTGCATCAGATTGCGGCGCTTTTAGGTTATAAAACAGCGAAAAGTCAATTTCTTTTGTTTTCTGAGTTTCTAGACAATCTTCAGTGAATTTGCCTTGTCTCGCGAGTAGAATCTTGGCTTCAGAAAACTGTATCGTTCCATAACCGTAACTTTTCTGGTGATCGCGCTTTTTAGGAATATTTTGCTTTCTATATTTCATTCGTGGCGACGACAACTTCTATTCGTGGCGACGACAACTCGGCGACTTCTATTCGACGATTTCCGGGCATTTTCGCAGCTGTCGTGGCGAGTTCGTCACTGTTTCGAACTTCATCGGTCTCAGGCATGACTTGATTTTAGTAGTCATCTTACCTGCCTACTTATTCTCGATGATGTTTTGTCTTCAGCGATGTAGCGAGTAGAGCGTCCTTCTCGCGTTCGGTGAGATTTGGGGCCCCCGATGGCTCCTTTATCCCAAAATGTGAGCACGAAAACTACTGTCACTGTCAAAATATTGTTATCAACCGATAATAAACACACAATCACAAATGTAAAGAGCATTTGTGTTTATTTAAAGCGTTGACTCCTGTTTTTGAAAGTTAAGCGAAAAAAAATGATTGAATTTGGAGACCTTTAATTCGTTACTCACCGAAGAAATACAGTGAAAAGCAGACGGCGACGACGGCTACTACAGCAGGTTTTTTTGTTTACATCACGAGATTCCTCTCCGCCAATCGTATTCGTCCCTCTGAGCGTTCCCTAGTTCGCTCTGTTTGTCCCTACATTCCCTAGGCAAATCCAGCGTTTAGCTAGGGGCGCGTCTGTAAAGCCGGGTTAACGTTGGTGCAACCGGAACTTAAACCCGTGCTTACCCGAGCTCGGTTTAGGGCGCTAAGCCGACTTAGGAAAGAGCCGCTTTGGGTTAAGGTAAGCGACGTTGGTGCAACCGGCCCTAAAAGTCGTACTTTTTAATCCGTGAAAGAAAACGTGGGGGGGAGTGCTGATATCTGTTAAGAATACCCTTTGCTGTGACATTTCACCAAGCTTTTTATTTATTTCCAATGACCTAGAAGTATTTTCATCGAAATGTTAACAGCAGGTGTTTAGTGCTATATTTAGACACCCAAATGGCAATATCGAATATGTTTATCTTTCACATCTAGAGAAGTTTCTCGATTTTGTCATTGTCGGCAATATGCTCTTTTTCTTGGTGGTAACTTTAATATACATGCCATGTCCCTCGGGTGCGCAGTGCTCATTTTCAACTATACTTGAATCTAGTGTTTGTGTGAATGTAATTGCCTCATCAACTCGCATAACAAGCGCCCCATCAACACCGATAGATATGTTCATTACTAACACTGATACATGCAACACGTCTGGCGGAGTTATCAACGCACAACTAAATGAACATCTGCCACTGTACTTGCTTACAATCCACGCCACCCTGAACAAAGAAAATAAAACTGAAGACCAACCAACGTTCCAAAATGTAAACCCAACCCCCTCAAAAAATGTAGATCCTTAGTATAAATACCACAGGCTGGGATGAAATTTATAACTCGGGTTATCCTTATGAAGCATATATTATACCTTCTTAACAAAATCTACACGTACCTGCAACATAGCATTTAAATACCAGCCATTTCGACGAAAACGTGCCCGACAAAAACCTTGGATAACCAGAGAATGCTTAAAAATGACAAGGAAATAGAACAGGCTGTACGGAAAATTTTTAAAGACCAGAGACTCTCATGATTTATACTGTGTTAAATCCTTTAAAATCGGCTGACAAAGCTTCCTTCTGAGGAAGTTGAAAGATAACTATCGTCCTGTGCTTATGTAATAACCACTGAATGTCCAGGCCAGACCAGACATAGAAAACAATGAATAAATTATTAAACCGGTCAGCACAGCTAAAAAATGTCACCGAGATAAAGGTCGGAGAAGTCAATCTAACGAGAAGAGGCCCTAGCTGATTAATTTAACAATTATTTTGTAAAAACTAGTACAATACACACAAAACAGCGATGCACCAAGTTATTTAGGAACACCAAGTGAGAGCAGCGCTTTCCACTGCCTTCACTGATGAACAAGAGGTTCATCATATGTCTAACACAGTTCGAAACAGCAATTGTATTGATATGGAAACATTCAAATCAAGCCTGTTAAATATGTACTGGGCATACTAACACCCACTATTACCCATATTTTCAACATTTCAATTTATCTGGAATCTTTCCCCAATAAACGCCAGTTGCGAAAGTTATAGTAATTTTTAGAGGTGTTGACATAAACGATCATTCAAACTACAGACCAATTTCTATTCTTCCCGTGTTTATGAAGTGCCTTGAGAAAATTATTCATCGCCGTATGACTTCTTTTTGTGACCATTTCTCGCTAATAACCTCATCGCATTATGGTTCTCCGGAAGGGTACATGAACTCAACTCGGGCTACTAAATCAAAAATAATTCATTTTAAAATCATTCGAACAGAATCTCTTGACTCTTGGTGTCTTTGCTGATTTCTCTAAAGAATTTAATCCCATAAATTATACCACCTTACTGAATAAACTTCAGTTTCATGAGTTTTCGTGGACTAACCCCAAACCTGTTAACATCATAATTAGAATTTCGTAAACAATCTGTTTTTAAGAACAAATATTCTTCAGACTTTCAAGCATTAAGAACAGGTGTCCCCCAAGGAAGTATATTAGGCCAACTTCTGTTTAACATTTATATAAACGACATTGTAACGATTGGCCCAAACACCACTTACAACATTAATGCTTTTGACACAACACTACATTTTTCAGCCAACAAGATCGATACACTTGCAGGAACCACTAAAGACACATTGAAATATTTACATAAATGGAGCGAAGCAAACTCTCTACTAATTAATACATCTAAAACAAAAGCGATTATTATTAAGCCACCTAATAACTTTGTAAATATTGATTTGCGCCTTAAACTTGGCCCCGCTAGCATTGAACGTTGTCCCAAATGTAAAAATCCTTAGGTATAATGTTTAATGAAAACATGTCATGGGACACCCACATTCAAATTGTAATAAAAAAAAAAAATTCAAGAGTTGTTGGGATTCTCAACAAGTTCCGTTCTAGTTTACCAAGTCAAAATTATGCTTCTCATTTACAATTCTTATTCATGTCACATTTGAATTTTTATCTCTTGGTCTGGGCACATCAACTACAACTAACTTGGACAAGTTAACGATCTTCCAAAAGAAGGCAAATCGAGTTATAATGAACGTACCACAATCAACCCACACAAAACCATTGTTTAAATCATCGAGCGTCATATCGTTAAACAAACTGTACGAGTACGCTTTACTTATTCGGTATATAGAAAGTATTAAACAAAAGACGCCTGACATTAGTAAATATTAGACCTTATAACGTGCGTCACGAGGAAGTATGTATGGAAAATACCATTCACTCGACCCACGTTTGTAACTTAAATGCTAAAACATCGTCTTCCTTTTTTTACTAAACCAGCTAATTGAAAATAACATTATCATCGAGCACTTAACATCTTATTCTTTAAGACTGATGTTTCTGTGAATATTTATGTCATACTTTAGAATATTTTTTTAGAATATAGAGTGTACTTTTTTCTTCACATTGTAATTTATTTCCCAATGTTAAGCGTATATTTCACCTATTGCTACAGTGATTACTTTTCTTAAGTGTTTGTCGTTTTTTGTTGTTTGTCTTTGCTTGCCATTTGCTACGAAAGGGGGCGCAAACCTCGTGAAGCCGACATCTGTCGGCTTTTTGTTCATGCCTCCGGTAACTGTATCATTGTACAGATGCAAACAAAATTGATTGGTTGATTGATTGATCGATTAATTAATTAATTAATTAATTGATTGATTGATTGATTGATTGATTGACTGATTGATTGATTGATTGATCATTATTATGCCGTTACTCTATAGTCACATGGGGTTGAGACAACACCACCTAGAGTAATGAAGGCATGTGAATGGCCTCATCTGCTTCCGTGGAACGTCACCACATTAGAATGGTGCCAACTCAGCAATTGGTTCAGAGCCCCATTCAGAACATCCTTGGACGTATTGATTGGATACAAGGCCAGCCGACGCTTACATATCTGTGTACTCGGTCCATCTCACTCATCAAACTTCTAGTGCACAGGTTTGACTACTCTATACTTCGTTTCACATTAAAGCAGGGGTCAGACTGCACGTACTAGAGCCACTAAATGAGCTGCGCTTAAAGTATTGGCACTACGTTCCCCGACATTGTTGTGGGCGCCGCCATTTTGGCTCGTATGCGGAGCAGACGCAACTGCCGATCGTCATGTTTCGAAAGTGCGACTTCCTCAGCATTAGATTCGGTGTTAGAAAGGTCGTGTAATATTGCTTTGCTTTGTCGCGAACTGTTTAAACATTTGTGGAGGGCGGAAAAGCGTTTTCTGTGATTTCAGATAAAACTTCAGATAACTGGCAACCATGATTTTAATACCCCTGTTACACGGGCACACTTAACCGCGGTTAACTCAGCTTAACTGCTGTTTCGCGGCACCACAGATACCGCACTATACTCTCGGACAGCTATTCCATAAGAAGTGAAGAGCGCGCGCGCACTGCTTCGATAGATGCTCAAGATGCTCAAGCGCACGTTCGCCCATAGCTTTGACTACATAGCCGCAGAATGTTGTCGGCAAGTATTGTGCGCTAACTGTGGCTTAGCGTAACTGCAGTTAAGTGTGCCTGTGTAACAAGGGTATAAGACACAATATGGTCAAGTGTCGTTACACCTAGAGTGCCTCAATGTCCTTCTGTTTAGGGTGATGCCATCGTTTGTAGTACCCGATGCCGACAGCACGCGCTAACAGGGAAAATAGAAAGAAATCGCAGGAAACAAAATGTCGCCGTAGCACAGTCAGTGCCACGAGCGCGTGCAGGGACGCGCTCTTTCACGCGCTTGAGAATAAAAAATAAAAATAAGCGTTCGAAACAAAATGACCAGATGTCATCACCCCAAGCAAAGCGCACATGAAGGCACCCTAGTTACACCGAAGCGTAGCTAATTTAGTGGCGCTAGCTCATCCATCATACAAAAGAAAGTTGCAAACACAAGCCATCGCAATATCCGTGGTTCGAATACCGCGTGCCAGGTTTATCCTTGAACTCATTGCCATGTGGCATTCGAAGCACGGATCCCGCGGTGACTCGCGTTCGAATCTATTTACGGAGTGTCTTTTGCATGATGTATTAGCGGCGAGATGTTTCGGTGGCGCCCTCGTTCGGTTACCTTTCGTGACGTCATTACCTTGTGAACAAAAAGTTCGATGGTGTTTGTAATGGGCATGGTGGAAGCCTGAAATCATAGCGATCTCAAAGCAACACTGCCAACACCGTCAAAATTAAAGTTCTTACATTTCTCTTATTTCCGTCGATGAGACATCCTTTGCTGACGTCATAGTCAGTGTTCGGCCAATTGTGGTGGGCCGAAAACAGCGACGCTTTCGATAGCTCACGTCGCCAATAGGCAGTGCGACCCCGGCTCAAGTCTAGACGCAGCCAGCGCTTCGAGCTGATGTGACCAATCAGACAGCGTGGTGTGACCAATCAGACATCAAGGTGTTCGTCGTGTTTCTGTACGTGTTCTATTATCGCTAAACTGCAATCATAATCAAGAAAGGCTCAGTTACTTGCGCGTCTGACGCTGCTTGATTGGTTAAATTAGTACCTCGTAAGTCGGCTGCGTCTGGAAAGAAGCTAAAACCAAGTATAAGTGTCGTTCGTTGATACCGGTGCCACGGCCACAGGTGACGTATAAAGCGACGTACTCCCAGTGGCGACGCGCCAACTGTGCCGGCGACTGATGAACGCCGTGACGCTGTTCACGAAACGTAGATTAGAGGACTGATATGGGCAAAACTCTGAAGATGGAGCGTTGTCGAAGCGGGTGCACTAGACCACGTTTCGTCTCAAGTCCAGACGCAGCCGACGCTACTAGGTAGTGGGATCAATCATGTCGGCTGCGTCTGGATCTAAAAGCTAATACAAACTATAGTTTTTGTATCATAGTTTTCTAATGTATTTTTATTTTTGTGTGATTGTTTGGATTGAAGGATTAGGCTGTCGGAATCTAAATAATTCAATAAAGAAACATGAGTCAATTTGTACAACAGGTGTCTGCATACCTGAGTCAGGCAAATATCCAGGGGGGGGGGGGGGGGGGGGGGGGCCCTGGATATTTGCCTGACTCAGGTATGCAGACACCTGTTGTACAAATTGACTCATGTTTCTTTATTGAATTATTTAGATTCCGACAGCCTAATCTTCAATCCAAACAATCACACAAAAATAAAAAGACATTAAGAAATATGATACAAAACACAAACTATACTTTGTTTTAGCTTTTGATTCGGGGGGGGGGGGGGAGGGGGGGCGGTGGGAAGGGGGGTTACGCCCATGACAAAATAGCTGTATGAGGGGGAGGGGGATGGAGGCCCAGAAAAATGGAAGATTTCGGGGGGGGGGGGGGCATGCCCCCTCCTTAAACTCTTCCATTTTGCTAGGGACCCCTCTCCCCCCTCCCCCTCATACAGCATTTTGTCATAGGCGCCCCCGCCCCCAAAATCTTTCATTTTTCTGGGCCTCCTATCCCCCTCCCCCTCATACAACATTTTGTCATGGGCGTACCCCCCTTCTCTCTCTCCCCCCCCCCCCCCTTCCCAACCCGGAATCAAAATCCTGCCTACGTGCCTGACCTGAGTGGCGTGCACGCTTCGAAGAAGTGATTAGAGCCCGGGGGTGCATGCTGCGCCGTCTTTCGCCAGCGGGGTCCGGTCCATGGTTCGGGGAAGGGGTCATGCCGGCAGTGG